>PVJO010022930.1:0-27080 GCA_004026905.1 Hystrix cristata | reverse complement strand
AGGATCCACTGGTCCTATTACGTACCGCATCACACTAAGCGGCCAGACTGGCTGAGCAATGGAGTGGCCTGTTTTAAGGAGCTACTGAGACTCCAGCTGGAAGAGAACATTGTGTGAGGATGAGGCACAGGCCCCAGAGTGCACTCTGACTCCATAATCGTATATAACTGGTTTCCAATCTGTGGGCTGAGAAACCAAGAAGTAGAAGTATGAGGGAGTCCACTTACCAGCACTCCCAGTCACCCACCGGGAGGGTGTATGTTTCCCGTTCCCACAGTTCCAGGGCCTGCGGATCGGACATCTTGGTTTTCAGAGAGAACACTTTCACTACACAGTAAGAATTTTATGATGATTCTGCCACCCCACCGGTTAAGAAACCTCACTTCAAGAGACCAGTGGTCAAGGAGAGGAGTCGCCATCCTGGCAGGAGTAAGTGGCCATGAGCACGAGGAGGCAAAGTTGTTATGGAAGGCTACAAACAGACATAAATTCAGCAGCTGGACTGTCCATTGAATTCTTGATATGCTTGAAACCTATTTGATGGTAAGTAGGTATAGCAGCTACAGTCTCAGAAGGCCTTGGTGACCAGAAGCTCAAACTCCTCACTAATGAAGGTATCTGTCACATAACCAAGTAAATCATTTAGGTCATCAGAGCTGCTAGACAAGGAAGATGAAATCTAAATATACATAAGGGTGATTGATGTCAATTGCAGCCCGAGGCCAACTTCAGTATCAGGGCTACAGTTCATACCACCAACATCCCTCCTGCAAATTTTCCTCCAAAAAGAGACCCACCAGAATCCTAGAGGAGCTATTTTCAGAACTCGCATGAGGTATGTGGGTGATAATGGTGCCAGGTGTGGACTGTGGAGTCTCTACAGTACATAACTCAGATCCCAACCTTTTTGGGCTCAAGAGCACTCAGTCCTCTGCACTCTGACAGGCCCCTCTGGAATTCTCCCTCGGGATTACCAGCGAGAGAAGAAAGGCAACCTGCCGAAAGACACACTGAGAGGCAGCCTGCCTTTCAAGATAGGTACATAAAAGGCTATAATGGCTCAGCCCTTGGTCCCAGTTGGTATAACCCTGGAGGACATCCCAGTTTAGGGCTTCCTGTAGAACCAGCTGAGGCTTTGTAAAAACGGCCTCTCGGTTCAGTGTCTCCTGCCGCTTAATCCACCTCTTCTCCTTGACTGCTGCTGCAGAGCTTATTGGCCAATCGCCTCCTGCGTGTGCATTTCCGTTTCAGACCCCGGTCCCCAGAACACCCAACCACAACAGTCACTCTTCCTCAAGACACAGTGTAAGGGGTGGTGGAAGTACACAGCAAATGTTTACATTTTAAAAATAAAAGACACATTGCCATAAAAAAAAATTCAATGGTTAGGTTCAATGTTGACCTTATGGGGAAATTTGATTTGGTTCTTGTCCGGTTTGGTTTGCAAGGTGTACTGTTCAGACTTAGGTCCCACCATCCAGATTTATGACCAGTCTTTTTTGGTACAGTTTTGTATATCTTGTTTAGAGAGCCTCAGTGTCTTTTTTTTTTGGTACAGTACATCTTGTTTATGCAGTACTGCAATTTTTGCTGATTGTACTCTTCAGTACAGTACTGTAGTTTTATGTTCTGTCGTACATTACGGTACTGCATGTAAGAGTTAGGCAAACCTAAGCGAGCTCATCATATTGGAGTTTCCTTTGACCATTTCTTTGTTCTGAATATTGTAATGTACATACTATATACAATTCCTCATTTAGCAACCAATTTGTTTAATGACTGAGTTGCGGGAATGGAGCCTGATAGTTAAACGAGGAATGTCTGTATTACATTTATTGATTTGCATATTTTGAACAATACTTGCATCCATAGTATGAAACCTACTTGGTCATTATGCACAAATTTTGGTGATTTGCTTGCCGGTATCTAGTTGAGGATATTTGTGTCTATGTCCATTAAAGGGACTGGCCTGTAGTTCTCCTTTTTCATTTGGTCCTGGTCTGGTTTCGGAATGAGGGTAGTGCTGATTTCCAGGAAAGACTTCGGAGTCCTCCTTCCCTTTCAATTTCATTAGAGAATGTGAGGAGTGTTGGCATTAGCTCTTTCCTGAAGTTCTTGTAGAATTCACTGGTGAATCCAGCAGGTCCACGGCTTTTCTTAGTTGGTAGGTTTTTTTTTTTTAATTACTCCTTCAATTCTCTTGCCTGTTACTGTATTATTTGGAGTTTTATGTCTTTCTAGTTCGGTTTCGATAATTCATATGTCTCTAGACATCCATTTCATCTGAATCCTCTCACTTATTACAGTACAGGTTTTTGATGTGTTTATTAGTAATCTTCTGGATTTTGGAAGTGTCCATTGTGATTTCACCTTATTCACTTCTAATTGCATTGATTTTTTTTTTTTGTAAAATTGACTAAGGCTTTGTCTATTTTGTTTATTCTTTCAAAGAACCAGCTCTTCAGTTCATTGATTCTTTGTATTTTTTTGGTCTCAATTTCATTAATTTCTGCTGTGATCTTTATAATTTCCTTCCTTGTATTAGTTTTGGGTTTGGATTGCCCTTGTTTTTCTAGAACGTTGAGGTGCATCATTAGGTTATTTATTCGGGCTTCCTCTTTTTTTCTTATATGGGAATTGTGGCTTGTATCTAGACATCTCCCCAAAGCCTCGTGTGCTCATGGGGCTTTTCAGAGCTGGCTGAGACCAGGGTGTGTGAATATGTATTATGAGTGTGATAACTGGATTAGTCCACCAACTGGATTAGTGCATGGTTCCGGGTGCGTCTAAATGGATTTACTGTAGACAGAAGCCCCACCCTGAGTGTGGCTGACACCAACCAATAAGCATGGAATGTAAAGGAACAGAAGGAAAGCAAGCTCTCTGCTGTTGCTTTCTGCCTGCCTTCCATAGCCTGTTTCTCCCCTGTGGTTCCCCTCTGCCTTGCCGCCCTGCCTTAGAGCCAGCCGACTATGGACTGAAACCTCTACAAACTGTCAGCTAAAAGAATCTCTCCTCCTTTAACTTGCAGATGTTGAGTATTTTGCCCCAGCAATGAGGAAGGAACTAAGAGAGTGGGCATTCACAGATATAAACTTCCCTCTTGGGACTGCTCACATTGTGTCCCACAAGTTCTGGTATGTTGTACTGGCATTATCAATTGAATCTGGGAACTGTCTTATTTCTTCCTTGATTTCTTCTGTGACCCATTGATTATTCAAGAGAATGTTGTTTGATTTCCATGCATTTGCATAATTTCCATGGTTTCTCTTCCATTGATTTCTAGGTTTTTTGCACTATGATCTGATAATATGCATGATACAATTTTGATTTGCATTTACTTATGCATGCTTTATTGGCTAGCATAGGATCAATTTTGGGGAAAATTCATGTGCTGCTGAGAAGAAAGTGTATTCTGTTGTTGTTGGGTGGAACACTCTGTTAAGTCCATTTTTTTTTGAAAGTTTTGTTCAACTCTGATTTTTTTGTTGTTGTTTTTTTGTTTACTTGATCTATCTATGTTAGTGGGGTATTGAGGACTCCCACTATAATTATACTGCTGTTTGTCTGATCGTTTATGTCCAATAGTATTTTATGAAGTTGAGTATACTGTTGTTTGATGCATATATATTAATAATTGTTAAATCTTCCTGTTGAATGATTCCCTTAACCAATATATAATGACCTTCTTTGTCTCTTCTAATCTGTTTTGGTGTAAAGTCCAGTTTGTCTGAAAATAAGATAGCTATGCCTACTTGTTTTTCAGGTTCCTCTTGCATGGAATATTGTTTTCATCCTTTGATTTTCAGTCTGTGAATTTCTTTTGGGGTTAAATGTGTTTCTTGCATGCAGGATACCATTGGATCTTGTTTCTTGATCCATTCTGCTAATCTGTGTCTTTTGATTGGTGAATTGAGACCATTCACATTGATGTTTATAACTGATAGGCTATTAATTTACTCTTGTCATTGTATTATTTTCCTGCTGCTGATTCCCTTTCTTTCTCTTCTACTTAATTGCCTGTTTGGCCTGGTGCATTCATTCTATTGGTCATTTTGGCACTGTTAGCTTCATCGTCTCTTTCTAGGATATCCTTGAGAATTTTCTGGAGTGCTGGTTTGGTGGTCATTAACTTCTTATGGTGCTCTTTGTCATGGAAAGACCTTATTTCTCCATCAATTTTGAAAGATAGTTTTCCAGGTATATCAGTCTGGGTTGAAAATTGTTTTCTTTTCAGGCTTGAAACACTTCAATCTATTCTGGCCTTTAAAGTTTGTGCTAAGAAGTCTGCCGTGGTTCTAATGGGTTTGCCTTTATCAGTAATTGGTTGATTTTCTCTAACCACTTTTGATATTTTATTCTTGTGTGGACTTCTGAGATTTTGCCTGTGATGTGTTCTGGAGAATTTCTTTTCTGATCATGGCTATTTGAGGTTTTATATACCGCAATTATCTGTATATTAAATTCTTTACCAATTATTTGGAAAGTTTTCTGCTATTATTTCTGTAAATAGTTTTTTTATACCATTTGTTCTGTCTTATGATTTTCAATAATTACAATTAATCTTAGGCTTCTTTGCATCATCTAGCAGCTGGTGAATCTATTTTTCATGTCCTGTTATTGTTTTTAAGGTATTTTGGGGTACATCTCCCCTATCTTCTAGTTCTGACACTCTCTCCTCACATTGGTCACTTCTGCTGCCCATACTTTCAATAGAATTTTTAATCTTTATGCCTCTGATTATTTGTTAAAGACACCACTGAAGATTTGTATTGTTTTGTTTAGCCCAGCTACCTTTTTATTAGTGTCTTCTGTGAGCTTACTGATCATTTTGTTTCTTAAATTTATTATGTGTTCAGTTATATCTTCTTAGAATTCACCAAACACCTTATAGGTCCGTTTTTTTAAAAAAAAATTCCTCTATTATCCTTTGAATAATTATGCTGGTGCCTTTGGATTTCCTTTCCCTTGATGCCCCATGGGTCATCTTTAGGGGACTGGGAATTTTTTTTTTTTTTACCAAGAACATGTATTGGTACATTATATACATAATGATCATAATCAACATGGTTATTTTGTACCTGTACATGTTGTATCTTGGCTTTCTCCCCTCTTACCCTCCCTGCCCTTCCATTCACCCATCCCTCTCTATTTGCAACAAGTTTATTTACACTTTTCCATTTTTTTCCCTTTCATCTTACTTTTATTTTTGGATGTTCCTTGAGAACATACTATTAAGTGAAATAAATCAGACACTTATCAGTACATATTGAATTGTTCCTCTGATATGAGAAACCATAAGTGTAAATAAGGACAAAGGGGTATAATAGATATTATGTTAAAAAAAAGAGATAGTATTCAAAAGAGAGGAGAACTAGATAGGAAAAAGGGGGATAAAGAAGAAGGGACTGGGAATTTTTGACTGCATTTTGTTGCCTTGTCTTCTCAGGTTTCTATTGTTTTGTTTTTGGTGGTTGTTGTTGCTGTTGTTTTGTTGTGGTGCTGAGGTTTGTTGGTTGATCACAAGGGAAGACTTTGTTGCCAGTATGGACACTCCTTTGGTTAGTGTCTGCTTTTTGGTGAGGCACTCTGAGTATAGCTAACTATGGGTCTTTGTTTCTCTCCCAAGTTCTAGCCAAAACTATTAATTTGGAAGGGGAGGATGCAGCAGGGAATAGACTGCAGTATTGTTAATCACACAAAGGCAGTCCTGATATTGGCATACAAAGAAAACCAATTAACAACAACAACTCTGCCACCCTGGCAATAGCAAAAAATCAGCAACAATAATGGTGCCAGAGAAAAACTGGATGACATACCATTAAGATCCAATAGCGTACCACCCTTAACCATAGAAATGGCATCAGTAATTGTAGTATAAATACTAATACAAATCAAAGATTGACATATAGTATATATCTACTAAATGCAGCAGCTATATCTCCACTAACAACAGAAAAGAATTCAGCTGTAACAGCAGAGAGTTAACTAAATATCTAAAGACTAATAAAGCTTAATGGTCATACTAGTAAAGATAGAGGGGGTGGGGAACAGGAAAATGAAAAAAGTAAAATTTGAAAAACTAAGCAATGAAAGATGAGGGGGAGAGAAATGCTAGATAAAGAATCCTATTAAGGAGTAAAGAGAATTCAATAGAATTAGATAAAAGTAACAGAAAAGAACAAGAAAAAGAAGAAAAATGAAAAAACAGAGCAAAGTAAAGAAAAAAGAATAAGATAAAAAGAATAAAAAGATAAAACTCAAAACTCAAAAAAAAAAAAGACAATGAAAGAAAAAGAGTAAAAAAAAAAAATCATCTGTATTTTTGAATGAGTGGTTTCTTTCCAGGGTCTGTGGTCTTGGAATTGAACAGGTCACTGTTTTCTTCACTAAAGTTTTATGGCCTGTGGGTTTGTGAGCCCCCGCCCCCCATTCCAGAGTCCCCTCTGTACACTCTAGGCTGTGGCAACTCTCAAAGCTGAGGCATGTCCCTGTTTATGTTGGCAGATGGGGAAAGCAATCAGACCACTGATTGCTGTGCTGGATGTGGGCAGAGGGGCTTATTTTCAGGCAAACCAGTGGACTTAATGCCAGCACTTTCAGATCCAGCTGCCTCTGAAAGCCACACATGCCAGGCCTGGCTTCTCACCATGAAGGGTAGACCTCTGTGTCCTTCCTATCCCAAGCATAAATTTCTCAGGGAGTCGATATGTGGCCTGCAGCCTCTCCATGTCTGTCTCTCATAGCTATCTCTCCCCCAGCTACTGTGGTAGGGTATGTATCCTTAAAGAGACTATAGTCTATTGCAGTTGCTTAATTTAGAGGTTCAGATTTGCAAACAACAAAGGCCTATCACACCAAAGTAAAAGCAATAAAATAAAGTTTAATAAACTGCTAATTGACATATACACGATTACACAGAACAAAGAGAAAGTACGGAAAGAAAGTTACATCACCAGATCAGAAGAGAGTCAACACCTGAAATTCCAATTCCAGAGCTGGGAAGTCCTGTTATACAGCTTTCAGGGTTCTGACTGGGAAGGATCCAGACAGTGTCCTCTCCATAATGAGACAAAAAAGTCCTCCTACCAGTAGGCCCCTTAAATAGCAGTTGAGACAAAAATGGCAGTGTCCCAACCGTGTGCATGACCAGAAGTAGGGAGTTTGTAGGCCCCCCACCAAAGCTGACCAAGTGCTAGAGGGAACAAACATCTGCATCTTCTAGAAAGGTAAGAAAGAGATCATCCTTGGGACCTGGCCAAGCTCACAAGGAGTTTCTCTTCATGTCAGAATGTCCTGTCAAGGCACCCCAACATCTAATCTTTAAGAACAAGGCCACGGCACTGTGTTATGAACAAGGAAGATACTTTCCATACTTAATTTTAACTCTTCAAGATAACACTGGAAACCCTGAAGTGAAGTTCCATAGTGGTTCTGTGGCTCAGTGTTAAACAACCCCTTCCCCAAATGGCTCCTGTTTAAACCCTCTCAAGTATGGCGGGCACTGCACTGGATTTCTTCTGCAACTCTGGTCTACTATGTGGAATTAGTCCCTTTCAGAGGAAAGAGAAAAAAAAAAACGTGCACTTTTCTTGCAGTTTACAATAGCTGTGGGTTTTTCTTGGGCTAGTACTGCTGGCCTGGTCTCTTGTTTCTCCTTGGAGCTCCCGACCCTCTGGGCTTACCTTCTCTCCTAGGGCACTGGATTTGTCTATCATCAAGTTGGCCAGTTGGTGCCTCTGCTGCCCTGTACAGGGAGGAAACAAAATGCAGAGTGGGCTTGGAGTTGACCAGAGACTGAGGCAATGGCAAAGAATCCGTGAGTGTGGAGTTGGCGGGGGCAAGCGTGGCTCAGCACAGTGGCCGTGGGCTGTGAGCCAGACAGCAGGGTGCAGCGGGATGGTGCATTGGCTGCGGGTATGCAGCACAGACCTGGCCTGGAATTTGTTGTCTAAATTTTAAAATTTGAACATCATTGATCACATCTGTGAACAGCATTTTGATCACATCTCGCTTGAGTCATGTTCTTGGATTCTTAGACTGAGCCTAGAAAGGACAGATTATCAGGAGAAACTTACTGAGCTGGTCAATCAGCCTAAGGCCAAGCCAACATCAATTGAGTGTTCACTATGTGCAAGGTTTTTGTCTAGGTTTTAAAACATTTAGATGCTCATTAGAACCTCACTATAATCTATGAAGTAGATCTCTGTTCTGTGTTATAGGTGAGTAAACTGCAACTCAGCATGGTTACGTTACTTGCTTATGGTCAGACTGATTAAAGCCTGAACCGATCCTCACATAGATTTCAGAGCTCACACGCTTCACCACTATTGCAAACTACCTATCACGCAGTACCACAGGCCCAGGAGAACAGCTCAGCCCCAGACACATGGTGAAGAACTTCCAGGACTGATGACAATGAAATAGCAACAACTATTTACTGAATGTTAACTACATGTTGGGTGCTGCGCCGGGCATTGTCTTATTTAGGAATCTGTTATTATCACTCATGTTTTACAAAGGAGGATACCACAGCTCAGAAGAAAGTGACTTCTGAGGTTGCAGCTGGGAGGCAGGGAGGCTGATGGAAAATCCAGCTGTCTGCCTGCACAGCCGTTGGCTCACTCTGCAAGTCAGGCTGCCTCTCCTGAAGCCTTCTACTCTCTTCACTTTGAAGGCCTTGATTACTAGCAGAAATAGTCTTTTAAATTCTAATTCCTCAAAGACTTATCCTCTCTTCTGGCTCTGGGACCTTTCTCCATCAAGGCCTCTCTCCCTAATGAGTGCAAAATTAGGGCCCCATGGTGGCCAATACAGCTTTCCCAGCTCTCATTTCCTTCATACTTCTGTGGCTGCTTGTAAACATTGTTCTGTAACAGAAAAAAATGCAAGTATATATAGATTTGGAAATTTAAAATAAATATTTGAGGTGATAAATATGCTAATTATCCTGATTCAATCATCATGCAACATACACCTGTATTGAAACATCACACTATACACCCCATAAATATGTGTAACAATTATTTGACAATTACAAATAACACTTTACCAAAGCAAAATAAGGAAGAAAAGTCAAATTCAGCAACCTCATAATTCTACAGTTATATACCCCAGAGCTTGTAGAGGTATTAAGACATCATTTAGCTCAGCTTCCTGCTTTTAATCAGTATTTCCCACATTTTGTAGATAAGAGAATTTTGGTTGCACAACAGTGTTCAAGGCCATTCCATGGTTAATGGCCAAAATGAAATAAGATCCTATCTTTTTTTTTTTTGAGATGGAGGTCTTTTTGTGTCGCCCAGGCTAGCCTTAAACTCATTATCTTCCTGCCTTAGCCTCCCAAGTGGCTGGAATTAGTCATACACCACCATGCCCTGCTTAACAGACTAAAACTTGACATTCGCTCAGTAGTTTAGGGGACTCTCACATCCGCCTTTTCTCACCCTATCAGTGTTCTAACAGGCCTGTGGTGCTGGGGATGGAGCCCAAATCCTTGCACACGCTAAGCAAATAAATGCTCTACCACTGAGCTATAGCCTCAGCCCCTAATGAATCTTTTTAAAGCAGCTATATCTTGTCTTGAAATCTCACTGGAGATTGTCCTCTCTCTGATACCTCTTCACTCTTTGAATTGCTTCTCTGTTCTAGGAGTTTTTATCCCATACAACATACTGCTTGGGAGAAACCTTCACCTTCACGCACAGAAGTTTGATGAGTTTGAGGTAGGCTGTTTTTAAATTTTTTAGCTGGGAAAGAGGAATTCTTAAGTGTCATCTCTGACACTCGGGCACTCTTCTGACCCCAGTTATTCAGGCAATCATGGGAGAAGTTGGGATTGACATTCCAACTAGGAATAAAATCAGATTTGGAGATTCTGATTCAGAACAGACAGTCCTGCAACCTACAATGCTTTATACTATGTTATTGATCATCCACCCACCCACCCATCCATCCATCCATCCATCCATCCATCCATCCAATATCAGCCAGAAAAGTGTTATAGTTTAGACCAGAGACTCTAGAGTCAGCCTGTTTGGGTGCCCCCACTACTTGTTACCTATCTGATGTCAATGAAATTGCAACATTTCTGTCACACTTTCCATGCTTATAACATGATGGTAATAGTAGGATCTACCTCATAGGTTTGTTACAAGGTTTAAGTGAGTTGGTACTTACCAAGCTCTGGCTCACAATGAGCACTAAACAAGTGCCACTATAATCACTAATGGCCTGGTGGATCCCAGGCTTCCTGTCCTCATATTGATCTGACCAAATATTCAGCTTTGCTCCTCAAAGGATAAAGTGTCCATACATCATCTTGCTTAACAAAAGTAAAGAACCAAGAAATGTCAAGGCTGGTTCACAGACTCAGTGACTTCATCGAGAGCCTGGTCTGTTACTTTCTTTCCTGAATGTTTTTATTGAATCTTTTTTTGTTTTTTTGATGTTTGTTGTTGTTGTTTGATTCTTTGAGACAGAGTCTTGCTATGTAGTTCAGGCTGGCCTTGAACTTACTATGTAGCCGACTGGCATCAAACCCAGCAATCTTCCTGCTTTAGCCTCCCGAGGGCTGGGATTACAGGTGTGTGCCACAACACCTGGCCTCCTGAACATTTTTAAAGCCCCATAATGAAACATCCTCATAAAGAAAAGAAGGGTGTTTTTATGGTTTAGATCAAGAATGTCCCCCAAAGGCCTCTTGTACTCATAGGTGGAGCTTTTAGAAGGTGATTGAGTCATGAGGACCATATAGCTGACTTACTGCTAAGAGGTGGGGTCTGGTCAGAAGAGGTGGGTCACTAGAAGGGTGACCTGTAGAGTATATCTCACCCCCTGCTCCTCCCTTCTCCCTCTGCTTCCTGGGCAATATGAGGTGAACAGCTTTCCTCTGCCAGGCCCTTCTGCCATGCTACAAACCATGCAAGGACCAAGATTTCTGAAACTGTGAGCCAAAATGAACCCATCTTCCTTTAACTTGGAGGTGATGGATATTGCGTCTCAGAGAGGAGAAAGTGATTAAGACACGTGTCAACTCAGGCCTTCTTGCTGGGTGCCAGATGCCTGAAAGGCAGAGGTTTTATGTGTCACCCCAGGACAGGGCTATCAATCCACAGATGAAGGCAGTTTTAAAGTGGGAAAGGAGAATTCCAGTGTTCATGCCACCACAAGGTTCAAATATGAAGATGTTCATCAAAGGTGTTTCTGCCTATAGGAGCTGCCAGGAAAAGAAACGCTCAGCCTCCATGGCAGTTCTTAATCCGGGCTCTACGAGGGCACGAACGCCTCCAATGTATCCCCTTACTGATGGAGCTTGTGTTCGCAAGACTCATGTCATAAGCCAGGCCTTGAGCTACAGAGAATAGAACCCTGTACCTGTCCTTGAGGGGCTCACAGCCCAGAGAAGAAAACACGCATCCCTTCATCACACAGAACGTGGTGGCAGATTAGAGAAAAGTTATCTAAGCTTGCTTGGGGAGGTGTTCTGGGAAGGCTTCAGGAAGGCAGAGATGCAGGAGCTGAATCCCGAAGAATGAGACATCTTGCAGGTGAAAAAGTAGACCGGGATTGAAGAACGTTCCAGGCAGAAGGAGCAACACATGGGAAGAATCTAGCTTTGGCACCATGAGAGAGTATTGACACCGTGAGCAACTCAGCCTGGTAGAGCACTGGGCTTGTGCGTGACATTCCTGACAGGGAGGCAGGGTCCAGGTTCTCAGACTTGGTCCCTCTCTGATTGAAACCACCAACTTGTCTCCGAAGAGGTCTGGGCAGCAGGCTTCTGGGTGAGGACCGAGGGAGGGGCCTCTGAGAGCCCAGCTTGCGAACAAGGCAGGATTAGGTGGGCAGCCACCAAGGGATCCTCCTGCATAGCCTGCTGTCTGCTTCTGTGCCCAGGAGGGCCCCAAGGACTTGAGCCACAGAAGGAAAATTGGGGATTGGTTACATGGTGATATTTTGAGGAGTTAGATTGTTCAGAAGTGGGGAGACTGGGTGTGCAAGAGGGAAAGAATAGAGTAGGCATGGACTGGAGTAGAGTTGTGATTTACATGTGTGGAGGCATTGGAGCCCCGCAGATCTCTCCTCTTCCTCAGCCCAGCCCAGACCAGGCCTCTGGCTGCACTGTGCTGGAGCAGGCTTACCCTGGCTTGGGAAGGCTGATGGGTAAGATGTCAGAAAATTTGCAAGCTAGTTGTTAAACACAGTCGTTATTTAAGAAATAAATTATATAAACTTATAGTTGAATAAATTACATTAAAAGCAAAGTAATGAGTACTCAAAACATTATCATTTTCTAATGATTTTTTAAGTACTGAGTATTGAACCCAGGGCCTTTGCACTGATCTACATCTTCAGCCTTTTTCATTTATGTTTTATTTTCAGTTTTTGCATTATTGTACTTTTCTCATTTATTTTAAAAATTCATTTTATTGCTACATTTTCCGTACACAAAATGATAACACTCATCATAGGGAATTTGTACCTGTACATGACATATCTTGACTCTTCTTTTCTCCCCTTCCTTCTGCTCCTCTTCCCTCCTTATTTACAAAAAATTTGTTTCCATTTTTTCCT
Source organism: Hystrix cristata (assembly GCA_004026905.1). Taxonomy (NCBI): domain Eukaryota; kingdom Metazoa; phylum Chordata; class Mammalia; order Rodentia; family Hystricidae; genus Hystrix; species Hystrix cristata. Next base: position 14,504 of record PVJO010022930.1, on the reverse strand, counting down.
TCTATTCTCCCCCGCCCCGTTCCCTTCTCATTTCAAATTTTCTTCCCATTTCCTAATATCTATTATACATTTTGGTTCTTATTTACGCTTTCGGTTTCTCACAACAGAGAAACAATGTGATATTTAAACGTGTGTCCAATTCATTTCACTTAAGAGTATGGTCTCAAGGTGCATCCATTCATCTACAAATGCCTCAAGTTTATCCTGCTTTATAGCAGAGTAGTACTCCATTGTATGAAAATACCACATCTTCTTTATCCATTCATCCATTGATGGGCATTTGGGCTATTTGCATGATTTAGCTGTTACAAATTGTGCTGCTGTAAACATGAGTGTGCATATGTCACTGTGGTATGATGCTTTTAATTCTTTTGGGAAGATACCAAGAAGTGGAATAGCTGGGTCAAATGGAACCTCTATTCCTAGTTTTTTGAGGAATCTGCATACTGATTTCCACAGTGGTTGCACCAGTCTATACTCCCACCAACGGTGGAGAAGGGTTTCTTCTTCTCCCACAGTCCCACCAACATTTGTTATTAGTTGATTTTTTGATAATAGCCATTCTTTCTGGAGGCAACAAAAACAAGACAGGGAGCATCACAATCCCTGACTTGAATTTATACTACAAATCTACCATGATAAAAACAGCATGGCACTGGGGGGGATAAACAGACCCAAGGATCAGTGGAACAGACGAAAAGATACAGAAACAACTCCAATCACACTCAGCTACCTTATCTTGGACAAAGGGGCCAAACACCTTCACTGGAGGAAAGAGATAGCCTCTTTAATAATGGTGCTGGGAAAACTGGCTTTCCACATGCTGAAGATTAAACCTAGATCCGTATCTGTCACTCATGCACTAAATTAAAATTGAAATGGATCAAAGACCTAAATATTAAGATGGAAACCCTAAATCTATTGAAACATAGAGTAGGTAGAACTCTTGAATATATAGGTGTAGGCAAGGGCTTTATGGGGAAAAACCCCAATTACGCAGGCACTAATACAAAGAATCAACAAATGGGATCTCATCTTATTGAAGAGCTTTTGCAGGGCAAAAGAAACCACCAATAGAGTGAAGAGACAACCTGCAGAGTGGGAAAAAAATTTTGCCAGCTCTTCCTCAGCCAAAGGGCTAACATCTAGAATATATAAAGAACTAAAAAAAAAAAAAAAAGAAAGAAAAGAAAAGAAAAATCAGACCTCCCAAATTGAAAGACCCAATCCAAAAATGGGCATTTGAAATGAATAAACAGTTCTCAGATGAAGAAATATAAATGGCAAATAAATATATGAAAAAATGTTCAACATCACTGGTCATTAGAGATATACATTACTTTACTTTTGATCTTAAAATAAGAATAGTATGATTAAGAGAATTCATAGACAAATCTTACCCATGATCATAGAAGCAAAGATCTTTTAAAAATAGCAAACAGAAACTAGTGGTACATAAAAATAATAGTAGTTATGTATTTTTTTGGCAGTACAGGGATTGAACCCAGATTCTTTACATCCTCAGCCCTTTTTACTTTGTATTTTGGGGCAGAGTCTCACTAAGTTGTCCAGGCTGGGCCCAAATCTGTGATTTTCCTGCCTCAGCCTCCCAGAATACAGGAATTACAGGCATGGGCCACCATGCCTAGCTTGATCGTGCTACTTTTAATGTTATCTGTTCTCTTGAAGTTATTTAGGTCCACTGCACCTGTGTGCTGGGAGTGCTACCGAACAGCTATTCACAAGTTCACATTCAGTGATGTCAGGTTGGTAGGTGAAATAAGCCATGCTGAGAGTATTCAGCTACACTAGAAATCAGAATGCCATTCACAAAGGTTCTCTGCTCGTTACATTTCCCCCCAGCACACCACTGGCTCTGGACCTGTTTCCTTTCATCTTTAAGCTTACCTCCTATGCCAGTAGCTGTGTTCAGGAGGATGCAGTCCTGAAAAGGAGGAGGAAGCAGATTTCTCATTTTGGTTCTTAGATCTATTTTTTTTTCACTTTAGCAGACATCTTTTAAAAATCCCATGGTAGTCTGATTGAGAGATTCAGTAGCCTTTTCAAAGGCACTAAAATGTGCATAAAAGATAGTGCTCTCTTATATGTTCACTTAAGGCCAGTCTTCCAACCTGTCCCCTTCAAACCATACACCTAAAACTATTCTTCCTGCTTAGGATTTCAGTGAAATCAGTGGCCGAATCCCTCATCATTCATCCTGCCTAGATCACGTCAACATGGAGCTGCAGGCTGCCAGTCCAGGAGATCCTAGCTAGTCAGTCTCCCCTTCACTGCCACTACACGGTGACAAAAATAATAATCAGTAAGACTAACAATGACGATAGTTATGAATAGCAGTTAATATATATTGAGAGATCACTATATACCAGGCAAAGTGTTCTTTAAAATGACCGTCCTTTATGGCAAATTCTGTCATCACCCCATTTTATTTTATTTTTTCTTATTAGTACATGTTTGCAGTATGTGCATTTTACAGTCATCTTGGGAAGTTGGTACATGCATTTAATACAGCTTGTTTGTTTTTTAAATCCCCTTCCTCACCCTCCCTCCCTCCTTCTCTAGTTCCTCTTGCCCCTTTTCATTTTTGATGATATTATTAATATTAGTTCATGTTTATGACATATAATGTCCACATTCATTGAGGTTATTAGGGCCTTGTATGTAGTATATGGTTCCTCTACCTGTTTCCCCATTCTATTCCTGTCACAACTCGCCCTTTGTACCCTAGAGCCCTTCCCATCTGCAAGAGACCCACCCCTTGTCTCATTCTATCCTTCCTGTATTTTTCTCTTAGTTTGTACATACTTCACCTTACTCAGGTGAGATGTACCATATGGTATTCAAGTTTGTGCATCTGATTTATTTCACTCAACATTATATTTTCCAGGTGCCTCAGTTTTCCCACAAATGTCTCAAATTTGTCCTTCTTTATAGCCAAGTAGTATTCCATTATATATAAATACCACATTTTCTTTATTCAATTATCTGTTCATGGGTATATAGGCTGTTACCAGGATTTAGCTATTATAAATTGTGCTGCTATAAACATTGGTATGCACGTATCACTGTAGTATGATGTCTTAAGTTTTTTGGGGAAGATACCTAGAGGGGAATAGCTGGGTCCTATGAAATTTCTAATTTTAGATTTTGAGAAATTTCCATACTGATTTCCATAATGGGTGTACTAGTTTACCCTCCCATCAACAATGTAGGAGAGTTCCTTTTTCACCACAGCCACACTAGCATTTGTTATTTTTTGATATCTTGATGATCGCCATTCTTTCTGGAGTCAGATAGAATTATTGTTGTTTTAATTTGCATGTCTCTAAAGGCCAGAGATGTTGAATTTTTTTGTGTGTATTTGTTGTCCATTTTTACTTCTTCCTCTGTGAAGTATCTGTTCGTTTCACTTGCCCATTTCTTGACTGTGTCTTGAATTTTAGGTGGTCTAATTTTTTTAGTTCTTTATATATTCTAGATATTACTCTTCTATCTGAGGAGTAGCTGGCAAATTTTTTTTCCTATTCTCTAGGTTGTATCTTTACTAATTAATTCTTTTGCTGTACAGAAGCTTTTGAGTCTGATATAATCACATTTGTTGATTCTTGTTATTTCTTGTGCAGTTGAGGTTCTGTTTAGAAAATCCTTTCCTACACCTATGTCTTCAAGTGTTTTACCCATTTTATCTTCCAGTAGGTCTAATGTTTCTGTTTAATGTTTAGACTTTTGATCCATTTTGATTTTAATTTAGTACATAGTGAGAGATATGGGTCCAGTTTTAATCTTCTGCATACATATAATCAGTTTCCACAGCACCACTTGTTGAATAGGCTATTTTTCCTCCAACATATGCTTTTGGCCCCTTCGTCAAAGATCAAATACCTGAATGTGTCTGTGAAAGTTTCTGTGTGCTCTATTCTGTTCCATTGATCCATGTCTGTTTTTGTTCCAGTACCATGCTGTTTTTCTCACTTTTGCCTTGTAGTTAAGCTTGATGTCAGGCCTTGTAAGGCCTCCTGCTTTGGTCCTGTTGCCCAAATATTCTTTTGCTATTCTGGATCTGTTCTAGTTAGATGTGAATTTTAGGATTGCTTTTTCTAGATCTGTAAAGTATGCTGTTGGTATTTTAATTGGGATTGCATTGAATCTGAATAACAGTTTTGGGAGTATGGCCATTTCGATAATAATGTTTCTGCCTATTCAGGAACAGAGGGCATCTTTGCATTTTCTGATGCCCTCTTTAATCTCCTTTTTCAGAGTAGTGTAGTTTTCTTTGTAGAGGTCTTTCACTTCTTTGGTTAGGTTAATTCCTAGATATTTCATTTTTCTTGAAGCTACTGTGAATGGTATTGCTTTCATAATTTCCTTCTCATTGAATTCATTATTGGTGTACACGAATGATAGTGATTTATGTATGTTGATCTTGTATCCTGCTATGTTGCTGAACTTGGTTATTAATTCTAAGAGTATTTTGGTAGAGTTCCTTGGGGCTTCTATGTGGAGTACCATGTCATCTGCAAATAAAGATAGTTTAAGTTCTTCCTTTCCTATTTTTATTCCTTTTATTTCTTTCTCTTGCCTGATGGCTCTGGTTAGTGTTTCAAGTACTATGTTGAATAGAAGTGGTGATAGTGGGTATCCTTGTCTTGTTCCTGATTTTAGGAGGATCGTTTTTAGTTTTTCCTCATTTAATGTGATGCCATTTATTCGTTTGTCATGGAGAGCTTTTATCAAATTCAGGTATGTCCTTTTCTACTGTTTTCCTCAGCTTTTTTTTTTAATCATGAAGGGTGTTAGAGTTTATTGAAAGCCTTTTCTGCACCTATTAATATGATCATGTGTTTTTTTTTTAACCTTGCTTCTGTGTATGTAGTGTATTACATGTATTGACTTATATATGTTGAAACATCCTTGCATCCTTGGGATGAAACCTACTTAGTCATGATATATTATCTATTTGATGATGTGAATCTTGTTGATAATTTTTGCATCTATGTGAATTAAAAAGATCAACTTATAGTTTTCTTTTTTAGTTAGGTCTTTACCTGGTTTTGGAATCCAGGTGATACTGACTTCCATAAGTGAATTCGGGAGCAATTTATCCCTTTCAATTTCTTTGAAGACCTTGAGGCGTACTGGTAAAATAACATCCTTAAAGTTTTCATAGACTCCAGCAGTGACCTCATCAGGTCATGGGCTTTTTGTTTTGTTTTGTTTTGGTGCTGGGGATCAAACTCAGGACCTTGTGCTTGCAAGGCGAGCACTCTAACCACTGGGCTAAATCCTCAGCCCTGGTAGATTCTTTATTACTGTGTCAATTTCATTGCTTGTTATTGGGTTGTTAAGCATATTTATGTCTTCTTGGATTAGCTTTGATAATTTGTATGATTCTAGGAATCTATTTCTTCAAAATTTGCTAATTTTGGGGGACACAGTTTTTCAAAGTAGTTACTATATTCTGGATTTCAACAATGTCTGTTGTGATTTCACCTTTTTCGTTTCTAATTGCATTAATGTGACTGTTTTCTCTCATTCTTGTGGTAAGTCTGGCTAAGTTCTTATCTATTTTATTTATTCTTTTGAAGAAACAGCTTTTCAATTAGTTTTTTTAACTGTTTTTTTTTCTCAATTTCATTGATTTCCACTCTCCTCTTTATAATTTCCCTCCTCAATTTCAGTTTGGGACTGGTTTGTTATTGTTTCTCAAATATCTTAATATTTTATAAGGTTATTTATTTGGGCTTGCTCTGTTTTCATAATGCGAGCATTTATTGCAATGAACTTTCCTCTTCAAACTGTTTTCATAGTATTTCAAATGTTTCAGTGAGTTTTACAGTCATTGTCATTAACTTCCAAAAAATTTTTAATGTTTTCTGTCTTAGTTTCTTTTCTCATTGCTGAAACAAAATACCCAACACCCAAAGTTAAAGGAGGAAAGGTTTATTTGGCACACAGTTTGTAGAGGTTTCAGTTCATAATAGGCTGGCTCCAAGGTAGGGTGGCATGGCAGAGGGGCATCGCAGAGGAGAAATAGTTCATGGCAGGCGGGAGGCAGCAAGACTGCAAGCTACAAGCAATGACATTCTTTCTGTCCCTTATATTTTATCCAGAGTACCCACCCTTAGGGTGGATAGCATTCACACCCAGGGTGGGGCATTTTTAATCCTAGCATCATACCATAAATCAGTACCAGCATCACATCCGTGATGCCAGCATCACACACCTTGGGGTACATCTAGATACAAGCCATAACACATTCTTTGATTTCTTCTGTGATCCATTCATTGTTTAAGAGTATGTTGTTAGTTTTCCAGGAGCTTCTATCTTCTCTTTGATTTCTTCTGTCATCGATTTCTATTTTCATGGCACAGTGGTCTGATAGTGTGCACAGAGTAACTGTAATTCTTTTGTATTTACTTAAGCAGACTTTGTGGACTCATATGTGATCTATTTTGTAAAAAGTACCATGTGCCACAGAAAATAATGTATAGTAAGTCCCTGACTTATGAACATGTGAGTTGTAAACTTTCACAGATACAAATGGATCTCACATGATGAACATTCATGGATGCGAACAAATCACAGAACTAGCCCATGCATCTGCCAGGCATTGTCACAGTTGTGCTGTTATGTGCTCACTGTACAGTGCAATAGTGTGCAATAGTACAGTACTCAGTCAAATCCCAGGATGTCCAGAAGCAAGAGGAAAACCAGTGATGATGTGGAGGGGACTGCTAGGAAGCACAAAGCAATAACCATGGAAGCAAAAGTGAAAATAATTGAGAGATTGGACTGAGGCAAGAAGATGGTAGATGTCGTTCATTCTTGTAACATGAATTGTTTAATCATTGGCACAATTCTAAAGAACAAGGACAAGATTGTGGAACATGTGAAGTCTGCTATGCCAAGGAACTCAATGGTAATATCCCCAAACATGGTAAAGTGATAGTGGAGATGGAGAAACTTCTCAGTGTCTGGATCCAGGATCAGCATCAGTATTGAGTTCCACTCGGCTTAATGCTTATTCAAGAAAAAGCTAAACACCTGTTTGAAGACTTAAAGACAAAATGAGGTGAACTGGGTACACCTTTTACTCCAGCCAGGGATGGTTTAACAGATTCAAGGCCAGCGCCAACCTTCACAATGTAAAAGTAAGTGGCGAGGCTGCGAGTGCAGGTACCATAGCTGCCCAAGAATTTCCAGCAACACTTAGAGAAATTATTAATGAAAATGCTTATTTACTCCAACCGGTTTTTAACGTCAATGAGACAGGACTGTACTGGAAGAGGACGCCAGAACGAATAAACATAGGCATGGAGGAAAAGCTGATGCTAGGCTTCAAAGCAGCTGAGGACAGATTTACTCTGTTGTTTGGTAGCAATGCTTCCAGTGATATGAAACTAAGGCCTCTCTTAGTTTACCATTCAAAGAACTCAAGAGCCCTCAAAAACTCAGTCAAGGGCTCTCTACCTGTTGTGCAGAAGAGTAACTCCAAAGCCTGCATTACACAGGCCATTTTTCAGGATTAGATTTTTCCACCACTTGATAGAGAAATATTGTTTGGAGATAGTATTCCATTCAACATTCTTTTGCTGCTTGACAATGCATCAGATCACCCCCGATTCATGAATGACTTTCAGCTCAATGTCAAATTAGTGCACCTGCCACCAAATACTAACAGCGCTCCTCTAACCTATGGACCAGGGAGTTATTGTGACTTTCAAGAAATATTATTTATGTCATGCTTTTCATCAGGCAGTGAAGGCAATTGGTGAAACAGGAACAATCTTGTGACAATCTTGGAAGGACCATAACATTTAAAATGCCGTTAAAAACATCAAGTTTGTTTGGCATGAGGTTTTGGCTGTTACCCTGAATGGGGCCTGGAAGAACATTTGCCCAGTTTGTCCATGAAGTTCAAGGACTTGAGAAAATGGATGAAGAGTCCAAAGAGGACTTCAACAACTTAGTAACCCTTAGCAATAAGCTGGAGCTAAATCTGCAAGACAATGACTTCACTGAACTCCTTGCTGTGCAACATGAGGCGCTTGCTAATGAGGACTGATGGGATTTGAGGCCCAGTGAAAAGATGAAGAGGGCCAAGAGGAAGATGGAACTGAAGAACCAAAGAGATTCACAACACAGGAAATGACAGGGGGGTTTTCTTTACTTGCAGAAGCACTCTTAGTTTCTGAGGCACAGGACCACAATGTAGAATGATACACAAAGGTTGCAGCAGCCATTCAGAAGGCATCCAGTGCTACAGAGTCATCTATGATGAGGAAAAAAAGAGCTACTACTCAGAAATCACTGGATCATTTTTTCAAGAGGGTAGACAGAATTGAATCCACCCAAAAAATCTGTCTCGTTAACGTCAAGTGTGAGTGAAATTCCATCTCACCCTCCATCTCCTACTGCTGATGATCCTTCAGGTCTACCCTCTCCCACCTACCCTCCTCGCTCCAGTTAGTGACTCTCTTCTTGTCCGTTCACTCCATGCAATCCCCTATATGCCTGTTGTACTGTACTGTACCACTATTTTAAGGTAATTGCAAAAGTAAAAATAGTTTATTTACAGTATTTGCATGTGTGTGTTTGGCTTTTTTATGCTCTACATTGTATATTTGTGTCAAAAGTGTGTAAGATTCACTTTGTCGGACTTACAAACGATTCTGACTTAAGAATGTTCTCCCAGAACTTGTTCATAAGTCAGAGACTTATTGTATACCCTGTTGTAGAGGGATGGAATACTCTGTAGATATGTATAAAGTACATACATTCAAGAGTGTGTTTCGGCTGATATTTCTTTATTGTTTTTTTGTTTAGTTGATCTATCGCTTTGAGAAAGTAGGGTGTTAAGATCCCCTACTATGTTTGTGTTAGTGTTTGTTTGATCTTTTAAGTTCAGCAGTTTTTATTTTATGGAGATAGGTGCTCCAGTTTTTGGTGCATAAATATTTATCGATGTTATCTCTTCTTGTTGGATTGTTCCCTTAACTTGTATGTAATGACCTTCTTTGTCCCTTCTAATCAGTTTTCGCTTGAAATTCACTATGTTTGAGATTAAAATTGCTACCCCTGCTTGTTTTGGTGGTTTTGGTGCATAAAATATTGTTTTCCATGCTTTCAGTTTTAGTTTGTGAATATCTTTTCGGATTAGATGAGTTTCTTGAGTGTAACAGACTGTTAGGATTCTGTTTTTTGATCCAGTCTGCCAACCTTAGTCTCTTAATTGGAGAGTTGAGGCCATTAACGTTGAGAGATATTACTGAGATGTGTCGATTATTTACTATCATTGCCTTTTTCTCTGCTGGTGACTCCATTGTTTTCCTTTTCCTGACGTTTTTTGTTGTTGTTTACTCATTGACTTTAACTGGAGCTTCCATTTTATCTGGATTTTTAGCTGTGTTGGTTTTGTTGCTTCTGTCAAGAATATTTTCAAGTATTTTCTGGAGTGCTGGTTTAGCACTCATATTTCTTTCGAGTTGGTCTTTTTCATGGAAATAGCTTATGTCTCCATCTATTTTGTTTTTTATTTTAATTTTTTTTATTATTTTTACCAAGAGCATGTATTGGTACATTGTATACATAATGTTCATAATCAACATGGTTATTTTGTACCTGTACATGATACACCTTGGTTTTCCCCCCTCTTCCCCCCTTCCCCTCCCCTCCCTTCCATTCACCCACCCCTCCCTATTTGCAACAAGTGTAACTACACTTTACCATTTTTTCCCCTTTCATCTTACTTTTCTTTTAACCTTCTTCTTTATCCCCCTTTTCCCCATCTAGTTCTCTCTTTTGAATACTATCTCTCTTTTTTCTTTTTAAAAAAAATATCTACTCTACCCTTTGTCCTTATTTACACTTATGGTTTCTCATATCAGAGAAACAATTCGATGTGTACTAATAAGTGTCTGATTTAGTTCACTTAAAAATACAAAACAAAACAAAGAACCTGGGAGACAAATTGAATTTGAGGCAGAAGGCTTTCAAGCATTAAAGAGCACATTATACTTAAACTATACCCAATTCCTTGTTGAATAGTTGGCTTAGCTTTTTTATTTAACTTTTTTATTAGGGGAAAAAGCAAATGTTTCTATAGCAACCTGACAGCCATACCTCTTGTAACCTATGAAATCATTTACACAACTAGGTCAGAGAAGAGTTTTATGGGAACCAGCTAACCAATGGTTATATAATTGGGATTCATGAAGGTTACAGCCTACTCACCCAGGAGGAGACAAGCAGCTATTGACAAAGGCCTGAGAGTATGCAGTACTGTCAGAAGGTGACCATAAGCATGCGGGAGTGGAAGGATGCAACCTGAGGAAACAGAAGGCCTCAGGCTTGAGTTTGAAAAGCTTTGCTCTAACCAGATCATGCAATCGCTGCTGCTCTGCTTCCTTGGCCCGAGTGGGCAGGCCTCTCTTGGGGCGGTGAGGAACGGAGGAAAGACCATTGCTATTTTTCTATAGCCAGGTACATTGGGATTAAAGCACCTTGTGGGCAAAAAAACAAACCCAAATAAAACAAACAAAACAAAACACAATAAGCCCAGGATGAGTGTGGGACAGGTAGAAGAAATCCTGGGCTTGAGAACCTGGAGGTTAAGAGATTAAACTGTTCAGGGGACACATTCCTTCCAGTTCTCATTCTCCCTCATGCCACAAGCTATTGCAGCAGCCACAAATTTCCATTATGCCAACAGTGACTACCTAAAAATCAGTGATTAATACAAACACTGCTGGAAATGAATACCCAGGATTGGTTTCTTTTATCTTGGCGATGCCTCTGCAAACCAGATGTAAATGATCAACCCAGTTCCATCCACTGTGGTAACTGCAGAGCATTATATAAAGCAACTACTTTATTTTGCACTGGCCGGTGAGATGTGGGGTTGACTTAAGTCGAAACATTTTTTCCAGCCTACATCACACAAGCAAGGAGAGAGAGGAAGATGATTCTACTTTTCTTAGAATTCTATGGGAAGCAAATCTATCACCTGATCAACACCAGCCCCATCAGAGGGGCCGCAGTCTCCAGCCTCAGCAATCATGCAAATGTGGAGAGGCTGGTCTGGGATGCTGGCCAATTCTTGGACCCTGGAAGGAATTTCTTTGACAACTTCACTGGTGAGGTCGCACAGCCCACCTACCTCTGTCCTCCCCATTCCCCCAGATAGCACACCCACCCACTTTGTCACCTTTCGTCATATCTGTCAGAGAGAATGTAGGCACGGAGGACTGAAGAATGTGTAACTTTGGTGGAGGGGTGGTGACAGAGGTCAGTTGGGGATAGCAACCGGCGCTAACAGCACTCACCCTGGCTGTAATACTGAAGTCTGGGGTCATTTCCTGCTTGCGGAGCGACCTCTGTGACTCAGGGTTTCAGGTGAGTCATAGGTAATAGGAGAGAGGTTTTACTCCCCTCGCAGAGAACTCCTTCCTCATCCTCTCCCCATATCCTTTCTAGTTGATTGAAGAAGGACCTGAGCCTTCTGTTATTATTTTTCTGACATTCTATGGCTTTGAAGTCATATAGATTTGTCATTTACCATCTAGAAATTACTTCATCTGCCTGAGGCTTAATTTCCTAATGTATAATAGTACTTCATGGTATACCACAGTAATATTTTTAGGTTTAAATGAAATAAGTCATGTAAAGAATTTCGCAGTCTGGGCTCGCTTTGGCAGCACATATACTAAAAAGAATTTCTCAGTCTGTTACATAGCAAAGGCTCAAAGGGTGTGAATTTTTATCAAATTATTCACAAAATGTAATTGATTGATGAAACCCCAACATCTGGAAATCAGTGCTATATAGAAGTCATTAGAAGGTCATTCCCCATGTAAATTACTAAATCTCAGTTTAAAAATCCATTTATTATAAGTTTGATTAGTGAGGATTATTTTTCATGAGTATCATCACCTTGGAAGAGGAGGCAATCTAATTTCTGCATTCTGAAAGCTAAGGACCAATCCTAACACATGCCGACCCATCAAAGGGCATGTACCTCAAAAACCTGTGCGTGAAACACCATACAGGCCTCTCTCTGAGCCTCTCCAGTGCTTCATACATAGCGCATGGCTGCATTAGCTACCTTCTGCATGGTAGGCTTCTGCTAGAGGCTGGAGGCACTTCAAGGCTGTCTGTGTTATAGTTAGTGGAATGATCTGTCCTACTGGGATGGAAAGGTGACATTGTTCCTCACTACCAGCAGAACCTCTCCTTTGGCTACCTCAGTGCCCCTTGAGTTCCCTGCAAACTTGATCTTAGAGTCCTCAAAGTGAAAGCTATTTTGCTAGTTGCTTTGTCTCCAAACAGCACGTTAATGAAGATTTCTTTATTTCTTATACTTAATAAGTCTATTTTTTCTTCCAGAGAAAGATTAAATAAGTTTCTGTACAGCATTACTAATTCTTTCCCACAACAGATTCAGACAGCCAGAGAAGGATGTGCTTTGATATTCCCTCCAAATTAATAGGGACCAATTTGCCACGTAGGCTTTCAATTGCAGGTGTAGGAAATCAACAGGCTTTCAGCCTCCAGAGGCAGCCTGTCTTCAGGAAAGAAGCTTTGGCAGCGGTGCATACACACAATGCCAAAAACAGGATCAGTCCGATCGTTTCCTCCTTCTAGACAATCATCAAAGAGCAATTGTGTGGCTATGTCGGAGGCACACTCATGTGCTCCAATTGCAAAAACTAGAGAGGTACATAAACAATGACAAGGCAGGCCCAGGTGGCCCCATCGAACGTGCTAATGACAAACGCACTGCAGTCTGCCTTCTCCAAGGAGTTGCGGCAGGGCACCTGCTGTGCTAGTGCTTGCCTCCTCATGCAGGTGAGGGCCCTGGGGAGAAGTGTGCTGTGGCACAGGTGAGGAGACTTCATGTCCACTGATAACCTCAGGGACGTGTTTTAAAATTCAGGAACTTAGAGCCCATTTCTGCTTTCTCACCCTGGGAGTGGTAGGAGGCAGAAAGAGTAGATTTTTTTTTTTTTGGTAATAAAGGACCTCTGGAATTGTGGGACGATATTTAAATTTTAGGGGCCCCTTAGAAACTGTCTAGTCCAATTCCTGCATTTTTCACCAGTAACTAAACTAAGGTCCAGAGAGATTTAGTTACTCGTTAAAGGCCATTATGGTTTTTCTGTGACAGAATCAGAACTAAGATTCAGGGCTCCTGACACCCAATTCAGCGTGCCTTCCACAACAGCATGCTACTTTCCACTGTAGTTGCATTTGTTTTTATCTTAAATAATAACAGCTAATACTTACTGATCATTCCCTATATGCCAGGAGTTGTACTAAGCATTTAAGCACATTACCGTATTTAATTCACAAAATAACAAAAAGAAGTAGCAACTTTTATCTTCCCCACTTTGTAGAAAAAGAGATGACTGCTTAGAGAGAATAAGTAACTAAACCAAGTTTACACATTGTACTCTACAATTCCTTTGATATTTAATTTACTAAGCTAACCAATCCAATCCAAGAAGAAGTGTTCAAACTAGAGGAGATATTTACATTGACTAGAACCTATGAAGCTGAATGTCAAAATTCTGTGTACTTTCATTTATTTTCATCCTGAGAAGGTAATTGCATTAGCATTTTCAAGGCTATTTCTGTGAGATTGTTCCCCCTTCTGAATACTGTCATTGACCTTTGTCACTATGCTTATAAATGGCAAGATGAGCTTTTACAAATGTGCACAGTTTGGAATTGAGAATATATTAGTAGAGATTGGACATTAAAATATTGGTTGACTAAAAAAGTTAATCTCTCTTTATGGTAGACTAGTACTCTATTATGTATAAATATCACATTTTCTTTATCCATTCATCTGTTGATGGACATATAGGCTGCTTCCAGGATTTAGCTATTATGAATTGTGCTGCTATAAACATGGGTATGCATGTATCACTTTAATATGATGACTTTAACTCTTTTGAAAAGATAACTAGCAGGGAATAATTGGGTCAAATGGAATTCGTAGTTTTAGTTTTTTGAGGAATCTCCACACTGATTTCCCTAGAGGTTGTACTAGTTTACATTCCCACTAACTGCATAGGATTCCTTTTCCCCCTCGCAGCCTTACCAACATTTGTTATTATTTGATTTTTTGATGCTAGCCATTCTTAAACAAGCTGAAATATCTCATGGTTTTTCTTATATGAGAAACCCAAAATAGAAATAAAGAGCAAAATAAAAGATAATAGGAAGTAGGGAGATAGATGTTCCTCAAATAGGAAGGGACGCAAGAGATAGAGGGAGTGGAGAGGGAGGAGAGGGAAAGGGGATGAAAGAGTAATTGGGATGTGTTGTGCACATGTACCAAATTCCCACAAGAAATGTAAATAATTATGTGTTGCAAGCATGCACTAAGAAAAATTTAAAAATTACAAAGTGGGTCATAGAAGTTGAGAGGAGAATGATGCTTACCAGAGGCCATGCAGAACAGGAGGGAGGGAGAGACG
>PVJO010022929.1:0-26960 GCA_004026905.1 Hystrix cristata | reverse complement strand
CTAGCCTCGATCATTATGATTCTAAAGAGCACTAAATTTAAATTACCTTAACATTTTCTTGGAGTGGAGAAGTAAAAAGAAAACAAAAATTTTAAAATATCTTACAAATAGAAAGGAGCCGGGCATGGTGGCGCATACCTGTAATTCCAGCATTTGGGAGGCTGAGGAAGGAGGATTGCCACAAGTTCAAGGCCACTCTGGGCTACATAGTGAGTTCAAGACCTGTCTGAACCACATAGCAAGATCCTGTCTCAAAAGAAAAAAGAAAGAAAGAATAGATGAAAGGAAGGTAGGAAGGAAGGAATGAACAAACTAACGAATAAACGGACAAAAGGAGGGAGGGAAGGAGAAAGAGAGGGAGGGAGGAAGGAAGAAAGGAAGGAAGGAAGGAAGGAAGAAAGAAAGAAAGAAAGAAAGAGAGAGAGAAAGAAAGAGAGAAAGAAAGAAAGAAAAGAAAGAAAAAAAGAAAGAAAGAAAGAAAGAGAAAAAAAAGAAAGAAGGGAAGAAAATACACTTAAATTTAAAAGGAATAAGATTTAGCCTAAGGATGAATTTTAGACTACAGAGGAATTTGAACTTCAAAGATGTGTGAGAAAAAAAAAATGTTGATGCTTATCAAGCAAATCCATACATAAAATTCACAAGATATTCACGTTTAGCCATGTTAAGAGTTTGGAATTTGAACTCATACATTTCTGTTTCGTAAAGCAAAGCAAAACGACTTAATCTCATCAGTTGAAAAGGAAAATTATTAAAAAAAATTTTCGACATGTGAAAAGTTGCAGATATAATTTAGAATTCCAAAAGGCATCTTTGGTGTGAAAGATGTTAGGTAGGACTGAACAAAGAATTATCTCAATATGATGAGCATGTCAATGTCCTCTAAAAATAATGGCCTCAAAAATAAAAATGGAATAAATTGCAAGCAGTAATGATAAGTAAAAAATAGTAACATAAGAAGCTTAAACAGTATATGATTAATGGCTCCACAGAATTCCCAGAGGAATAAAACACAAAGAAAAAGTACACCCTGTTTTACAAATGAAATAAACCAGCATGAATCATGATTTTTGAGGAAGTTTTTTTGTTTGTTTGTTTTTGTTTTTTATGTGTGCTTGGAACATTCTCTTTTTAGGGGCGTGGACCTCATAAACCTCAGAGTTTGTCAATCAGTATATCTCCAACAGCATTAATCTGATCACATTAATGTAAGTCAGAATGCTTAACGATCTTCTGGCAAAACAAGGAAGGCAAAATTACAAAACAGAACAGAAAGTTCCCAAATCTTGGCACCGTAAAATTAAGCCGCCTTCTCTCTATACGCACATTTCCTATTTCCATTCACAGCCGGTATTTCCTACTGTGACTGCTGGCGCACTGGTTTCCAAATTCAGCACAACACACCACAGCGAAGCCAGAGTGCTTCTTTGCAAGAAAGCGTGATTGCTACTTCTTGGGTAACCTATTTCAATGTCTTGCTATTGCTCTTCCTAGAAACATCAGGTTTCTCCAATGACTTAGATGATTTATTTCACTCCTGCATCTTCAACTCGACTTCACAGGGCTTCTTCGCACTGCCACTGCGGCCCAGCCATGTCCCTTCAGTCGCTCCAACACCCCATAGTCTTTTCTACTTCAAGATTTTTCGCCCATGTCAACTCCTCAGCTCCCAAACCCTTCTTTCCTTAGCTAACCCTGAGTTGTCTTGGCAATGCCAGATAGTACTTCCACTACCTGCTCGAACTAAGATTTACCCTTGTATACCCCCCACCTTTCTTTCACAGAATTCGAGAGTCTATTACCAGATATTTTCTTGTGTCAACACTGAATTACTAGTGCCCATTTTCCCCAATAAACAATATTATGGGTAATAGTAACATTTATTGAGATATCTTGTGTGTCAACTCCTGTTGTCAGAATAAAATAATGTTTATCTTGACAATGCAAAAGTGGTTCTGGCTCACAGTTTTTCACATAGAAAGTTAGGAAGAAAGCTAAAGGTAATAATTTACTTATGTAAGTCAGTAGACATTGTTGGACCCAACAGATAGTGTCCAAAACAAATAATAAATGTTCGAGGGTGTCATGTAAAGTTGTAAAGTTAAAACAGATATGCTATAAAGAACAACAGAATGATGAAAGTTTTTGGAAAGGGAATTTATGTAAATTAAATCCTTTTTTATCATAGCAAATGATTTATAATCGCTGCATGAAAAACCATTTTATCATTTCCAGAAGGGAAGGTAACAAAGTAAAAATAATTGTAATATGCTAAAAGTTATTGTTTTTTGGTACTGGACTGAGGACATATGTTTAATAATAAAAATGTTACATACAACAATGATTTTGACTTTTCGCATACCATTGCTACTGTTCAATTTAAGAAATGATCTCTTATTTTAAATACTCTAAATGATGTTGTATTAGAAACATACATTTTGCCAAAATTAATGTATTAACTGAAAAAGATTTTAAGATATTAGATTATTGTGTATACTATCAAGGAAGACAATGTCTTTACACTTATCTTTTCTTCAGCCAAGAGTTTTCTACAAATTTTTTCTGTAAATTTATGTAAATCATGATGCTTATGCGCTAGAGACTTTATAACCCTATTACTATTGTGATTATGTTTCTAATATACCCATTTTAAGAGTACATTTATGCTTTGTTCATATGTATAAAACTAATTATTTAACTACTATTTATTTTAAAAGAAAAGCCAATGATTTTCGTGTTTATTTTAATTATGGACAGCATATTGAATTCCTATTACTGATCTTGTATTTTTAGTTGGTTATTGTGCTTTTTTAAGAAACACAAAATAGCCATCATAATAAATTTACAGATATATTATATACATATATCTATATACACATGTAGATATGGCATATATGGCATGTTTTCACTTATGGATTCTTTAACAAAATTCTTTGTGAGCAGTTCCTATCAGTCTGACAAAAGAAGTATGATAAAAAAACAGAACAAGAGGTTAATGAGCATGCAGTCTAATGAGGAACAAGCAAATTTAAAATAAAAATTGTATTTCAGTGTGAAAATATAACATTATCTGAAAGATTCCAGGGGTAGCAATTCTGAGAATCATCTTACCTAAGTCAGAAATAAAAGGAAATTTTCTTAGGAACTAATTCCTAAGCTTGGAGCAAAGAGACGTGGTGGGTGAGACTGGGTGGCAGGAGAATTATACCTTACAAAGCACACGTTATAACTAAATCCAGGAGGATGTCTCAAAAGTGGATGAATGGGCATCAAAACAAGCAGAAAGCCTTAGAAGTGACACTCCTACAGCATCTGAAATATACTCAAAAGGTTTGAAGGGATCAACTGAATCAAGAAAAGAGAAAGAGAGAGAGAGAAAGATTTTATGACACCTTGCACGCTTCTGGCCACACTGCGGCGGTATTGAAGATGATATCCCTCCCGTGCTCCCATATGGGACCTGGATCACTGGTTCCAGGGAGGGGAGGGTAGAGCAGACCATTCCTTTGGACTATTGTGCTTCTTGGGTCTCACCTTCCCAAAGGCTCAAAGCAGCATTTACCTCTTTTTTGCCTAATATGGAAACTACTCAGGATGGAAAAGTCTGTATTACTCAAAAACACTGGAAGGTGAATGGAAAATTTGGGATGAACAATGCTACATTTGAAAAACCCACAGATGGCATGAGGCTGGGAGAAAAGCTAATGAGAGAGTTTCTTTAGAAAATAGAGACATCCAAGTATCCATGTATATGGGGAATTTAGAGAGTCCTGTGAATGTTCACAACAGCATGTTCAGAAAAGATGGAAGAGTCTGAGCTTTACCAATTGCCTAATTTCTAGACTCAGTGCAAATGAGAAGTAAAGATGAAGGACCCGGAATCAGCTGCAATTCTTAAGATGGCAGAGAGAAACCCATATTCAACACTATGCTATGGAGTCTCATTTTGATACCTTAGTCCACTAAAAATGGATTCATGTTCCCCCATTCAACCTTCTGGGCTCAATGATTCAGGTTCCTGGAATGTATAGTGTTTTCAGAAATATGTAAATTAAAATATACTGTACTGTATTCTAAGCAATCCTGAATGACAGGATAAAAAATGAAATAAGGCCTTGTCCTTAACACCAAAGAAATTGCCATCTTGGAGAAAAGTCAGGTACAGAATATAACTAATTAATTGGACAGATCACAGTGTTACTCACAGTAATGTCACCAAAAAACAAAAAACTGCAGGAGTTTAGGCTGAGCAGGGACCAAAAGATGTCAGAGGAGATGTCATAGTGAAAGTTACATTCTACCTAGTTCTTGAGTGGTGATGTGCAGCCAAACGGATGAAATTGGAAACGCTTTTACTTGTAGTCATCGTAAGCACAGTGGGCTGACTTCATGAAAAGGCTTGGAGCAGTTAGAGACTGAAAGGAAGAAGGTAAAAATGTTAAGAAATATGATTCGGGAGGGGCGGGGGATGAGGCTGTATACTGACAAATGCCAATAATGTACTATTTAGTTTGGAGATCATTGGAAAGAGTATATGAGCAGCATAATGACAGCCTAATTTGGTTTTTAGATATGGGAGTAATGTAATGGTGGTCAGGAGATACTGAGAACAAAGTGACTGTGGAGACCATAGAGAATAAGAGGAAGCAGCTGCTCCATGTTCAGAACGATCCCTGCCACCTTACACTCATAACAGCCTATCACAAACCTGAAACGCTTGGAACTCAAGTCTTGCTCACTCCAAAGAGACTAAAGTAACAGACGTGATGCTCATTTTGTTAAGGTTGACATTATGAAGCACGTCCTATTCAACAAAGAGCAAGAACAAACTGTTTCTCTGGGACACTATGAGCAGAAGTTCAATGTATTGTTTTATTTTTTAGGATTTCAGTAAATTATAAACACTGGAAATTGCTCTATAATTTACCCTGCAGGGGTTCCTAAATGTTCGCTTTTAATGTTATATATTAAGGATTTTGACAATACCTAGATCTTTTTTTCTGAAATAAAAGGTGACATAAATGTTCAGATTTTTATAACAATATAAGATGTGTTGATTATATGTTTTACTGCTGTTGCAGTCTGAGTTCATCCAACCTACTACAACTAAAATGTGAAAAATATTTCTCAGAGTCATGATAACTCACTAATTCTGTGACTGGATTTAGGCAGTAAGCTCAAATTAGATTTTCTAGAAAATGTCTAAATTTAAGGAAGACTAGTTCAAGTTATCCCTCCTTGCTTTATTAAAATAAAATGCATTTTATATAGTTTAGTCAAATGCTTCACAATAAATGATATGAAGATATAAGTACCAAGACTGTCTCTTTATCATAGTAAGCCTTGACTGAAAGCAACAGACACAAAAAGTATCAAGAAAACTTTGAAAGCAATAATACAAAAATGTTTGGAGTAGTGCAAAAAGGAAAAAGATGTTACTTGGGGAACATTTGAAACCATACATTTCAAATAAAGGCAAAACTGCTTATATGGGTGTTTTTGTATCTAACCTAGGTCAAACAAATGAATTTTTAAAACATGGCATCAACTAAGATTCTCCAGCAAACATCTATCGGTGATTAGGCTAGTCTTGGCAGAATTTCTGAATTGCAGAATTTACTATTCTGTTCTTTTCCTAGGTGGCCACTGGGTTTCTCCAAATTGCTGGATTTTACTTATTACACCTAACTACAATTTGTCAGCATATGACGATAAATATGATTCAGAATTCTGTTGACTTACGAGCTGGGTTTGGCTTTTTCACGTATCACTGTATGACTTAAAGAAATTAATTAAAATACCTAAAATTTCTGTTTTCACATGAAAAAGTAAAAGTAGTACCTACTAAGTATGTGTATGGTATATGTGGAACACACTTTGCGTGGAACTTTAACTTCATTAAAGGTGATATATTATTGATATGTATTACTGTTTATCATCACTTTAAGGTTTATCTTAGATCAAATGTTTTTTTCTAATTATTCTTCATTCTGTTTTCATTTCCTTCAAACTCATTTTCTTCCTGTATTTTGGATTTTTATGTGAGATATTATAAATTGAGCATTAACCTGCTTAGCTTTCCTTTCATCTCTGGTTTGTTTGTTTGCTGGTTGGTTCATAAAATGTTCCCCAATCCCACTAACCACTCAAACCTAACATTAATAAAAGTAATTTTTTTGTCTTTTGCTCTTTTTCTGACTTCTCTGATTTTAACTGAGTGTTTTTTATTAACGGTATTTTTGTTGTTTTCCCTTAGTATACCAAATTCATTCTCTCTTTCTGTCTCTCTCTCTGTCTCTTTCCCTCCCTCTCCCTTTTCCTCTCCCTCTCTTTCTCTCCCTCCATTTTTAAGTGGTTACCCTTGACATGCAGAACACATTTACAACCAATATAAATTCTCTTTCAAATAACACTGTACCACAATACGGGTTGCTTGTACATGTACCTTAGCTCAGAATATTCTCATTTCTTCTTTCTCATCCTTCATAACATTGTTGTCATCGTTTGTAACTGTTACATTGTAGACCATTTAAGAATAAGGAAAATAAAATATTTTTATTTATATTGATTTTTTTCCTTAACTTTTTCTTTTCTTGGTATCTCACCTATATCTTTTTCCGTGTTTCTCAGGAATATCTTACAGTATTTCTGGCTGATATGTCTACAGTATCAAATTCTTTCAGTTTTTGTCTGTCTTTACAAGGAAATTGGACAAAATAATCTGTATGGTTAACTTAAGCTCTGATATTCTAGGGTTTTATATTTACTTTTACTATTAGGAATGTCTGATGCAGTGTTTGTACATATTTTGCCCTTTTCCACTCAATTATATGCTGCATTATATGTGACATTTAAGAAAATAAATGTTTATGTTGTCCTCTCATGAATGTAATATCTCAGTGGTAGAAATGAAATCATTCTGTCTTTATTTTATAACAAGTAGGCAATGCAAAATATTTCACAGATTCTCACTCAATTCATTTCAACAATCAGATACTGAAAATCACTACTGTTAATGAATTCTTCTCCATGAAAGTTATTTAACTTAAAAATCTTCTCTTACAATGTTCTCTTCCCTCAAATCCACAATAATTCTATTATTCTAGTGATAACGTCACCTATGGGAGACATTTAAAATTACTTGTCACTAAAAGATCAAGTGAATGAATGAAATTTCAATAGGGGTCTAACATTGTCCAAGGGCTAGTGCTAGGAGAATGTCACTTCTAAGACATTTAGAAAGAAACACAAGCAACAACAAAAATAACCCTGTGGTACTGTTTGCTGTCACTGATCATGGGCCTGAGTATTTGAACCTAGTAGATGGGCTGAGGATTTAGCCCAGTGGTTAGAGTGTTTGCCTTGCAAGCACAAGGCCCTGAGTTAGATCCCCAGGATAAAAAAAAA
Organism: Hystrix cristata; assembly: GCA_004026905.1. NCBI lineage: Eukaryota > Metazoa > Chordata > Mammalia > Rodentia > Hystricidae > Hystrix > Hystrix cristata. The sequence continues at coordinate 19,553 of PVJO010022929.1, read as the reverse complement.
AAAAAAACCTAGTAGAATTAATGTATGAATGATTGAATTCCCCAAATTCCCCAGAAGATTTGGATTTTTCCATGACTTCTTTGCTGTCCCTTGTCATTTTTGTTTCTGTACCTAACTTCATATTGTTGTACTCTCAGATATGACATTGTTGAATTCTTGTGATATCATAAGGTTACAAGAATTCTATCAGAGATTTACTTTTGTGATGATTCCAGAAATTTAAACTGAAAACTATGAATTTGAGGTATAAATCTTGAAGAAATAGTAGCCATCATTTGCCTTGCACTCTTGACATAAACTACCATCTAATCTATGAAATATTTTAAGCTTTGGAGAGCTGGGAATGCAAAGTGTCCTTATTTTTGTCAATACTCTTGCCACGTGCCTTGCTCCCAGGACTAAAATGGGTCTCTGAATACTTGATATGAACCAGGTGTTTCAGTCTACAATGACCCAAATCACACACCCAATGACGAAAAAAGAAAATATGAACTCCCCTTTCTCTCTCATCAACCATTCAGCTCTCATTTAGAGTCTCTTATTCACTAATCCAAATTGTAAATGCCTTTTGAAGTCCAACTCGAATTTCTCATTACTGAGTGCTTAAATCACTATGCTTTCTCTAAACTTCTGTGTCCTTAGGTGTTTTATGTAATACCTTAGAGTCAATCTAGTATTTTGATAATCCATACCTTTTAATCTTGTCAGACAGAGTAGCATTTTGCAGAGGATTTGTTGATAAAATCAACTGTTACTTACTATAACTAAGCTTTTCCAATAAAAGGTAACATAGAATTCAGTGATATTTCAAGTAATAATTTCTAACAGCACAGTTAACAACTATTGAGTCCTTAGTCTGTAACAAGAACTTGAGAAGTAGAAATTTACAAAGATGTAGAATCATGGGACGTATACATTCAACCAATTCCACATCACATACTTAATCACAGTATTGTTGTTATTGTGCCCTCATACATTGTATAACATTGAGTATAAGAAGAACTTTTGTTCACTGACCCCTAAAGCAAGATCAATCATTAGATAAATAGCTACACTGTTTGCATCAAATAAAGTTTAGGTCTTTTGCCTACAGGAACTCTGACATTTTCTTGTTTATAAATAGTTTGAGAATTGCACATTTATCATGATGCATACTAAGCTCTTCCATCTTCCATCAAAAGATGCCTATTACAGAGTATAACAAATATTTCAAGCCAGTGCTTCGGGGGATCACCTAGTACTGCAGGAAGAGAAAACAGCACTTTTCTACTGGGAGTACAGTAATGGTAGCTTGCATGGTTTGAAAAATACTGTATGTTCAGGAAAAATTCATATCAATTATAGATAGATAGAGTATATATATATACATACACACACAGAAAGATACACACACATACACAAGGAGTAATCCCAAAGTGTGATGAATATTTAAGTTTAAAACATTATTACATTAGAAGACACATTACTGTGGTGGACCTGATATGGTCAATTTGAGCCAGCACGCCCAGCCGGACTGAGTTGGTGTGATGCTGGGCGTACGAGATCCACCTGAGGGTTGTTGCTGATGCAACATAAGGCAGAGTGGGAGCCATAGAATTGGCAGGCTGTTTCCCAGGAGAAGCTCTGCTGCGGCTGGTTCTTCCGGAGGGGGCTCGGCTGTCCTCATCAAGGAAGGAGCTCGGGGCCTTGCTGTCGTCGAGGATGGTTGCTGTTGCTTCGGAGGAGCTCTGGTTGTCACCTCTGCTGCGAGCATCGTTTCCTGGCTCCAGCCATCATATGCAGACACGGATGTATGTGGGACAGTGCTGTGGGTTCCCAGCCTTCAAGTGGATCTTTTGGGTCTCCAGTGCCTAGATGGACATTCGGCACCTTCTGCATTTGGCTTCTGAATATTGCAATCTATAAATGTCCTCCATTAAATCTGCTCTCTTAAAAACACTGGCTCTGAAAATCTAACTAACACAATTACCATTAATCCCCTTCAAAATACTGCCCCTGGCTTCAAACACACTTATCCCATCATTCTTTTCATTTTCTGAAGCAGTTCTGGAAGTCTTATTTGTGAATATCTTTAGAAGGCAGGATCAAAAATATAGTGAATGCTGCTGTTGAATGCCATTCAATGGAAAGATAAGCTCATAAAAATACAATGTGTCCTCCTCTGTCTTACTTGTGGGATCTGACACTACACAACTTTCAGCTGTCTCCCAAAGTCAAAATTTCCATGAAAAGTAAGCATGGTGGACCCATTTAGGACACTGAGGCAGCCACCAGCTGTGATAGCCCAATTAAAGACACTCACTAAAGAGGACTTCCAGTATTGCTTCAAAAAATGACCAGGATGATGTGATAAGTGTGTTTGAAGTAAGGGGAAATATTTTGAGGGGATTAATGGCAATCTATCTTTTACTGTAGTAAAGTTTGAAGCTTTTAACACATTGTATGCTTCTATCATACCTCATGTGTATGCTTTTAAAGGTGAAAAAAATGTTTAGAACTAGCCAGCTGGTAAATGACCTTATTTTGTTTTCAACATCCAAAGTACCAGAGTGAGGAGCCAGTGGAACACAAGCCTTTGCCATCAGGGCCAGTGAGAGTGTTGATTTTGACCATTTCAGTGCTAGAATTTCTTTGCCACTCCTGTGATCCAGGGCTTTTGGCTTTGACCACAAATATGGCAAACTCAGCAGTCAGAGGAACTTGATGGCAGCATGGTCAAGTTTTTTCCCCAGGGTAATCTGTCCTCGCCTGAGAAGAGTTGGGCTGCCTCCAGAGCTCCAGTGTCTTAGGCCACTGGAAAGTGGGTGACATGTGGGACTTGTCTTCTTTCTTGTGTTTGTGGACCCTTTTCAACCTTACCTTGTTGGCCTTTGAAGACTTTGCTTTGTCTTTGCCTTTGGGAGGAACAGAGGCTTCCTCCTTTGTGTTTAGTGCCATCTTGTTGGAGAGACTAAATAAAATAACAGTGAGATGTACAATAAAATAAGAAGTTGGGATTTGGGGCATTACACACTGGATATTGACCCCCAAGTGTGTCAAAAAAGCATTTAATAGTTTTTCTTTTATTTACTACTCTCATGGGCTGACCCTTAGCTTGAGAAACCCAGAAAACTTCTAAAACCATCAAAAGTTATTTTATTTTTTGTTTACTCAGCAGACCTTATAAGGGTAAAGGACAAGACCAATATGCAGAGTTAGTAACTGCTAATATTCTGTGTAATTATATACAGTCAACACAAACACTCATGGTGCCATTTCCATAATTTTTGCTTTTTCCTGAATAGTTGCTTGTATAAAAGTAAGTAAAAACCAGAACGATGAACTAATTTTCAGTGAACAATATAACTCTCACAGGTACAAAAATTTTATATCATAGTGTTCAGCCTTGTTAGTGCACCAATTTATACTGAATTTAACATCATAATAGCAGAAACATTCTCTCTAGAAAAACTATAATCAGAATATCCAGAATTCAATGTATTGGATTTTTTCCAACTACGTTGGATTGGACAAATGTCTTACATTTTCGTTTCTGAGACAAAACCAACAAGTTAAAGGAGAGGTTCATTTTGTCTCACAGTTTCTAGATGTTTTAGTCCATAATCGGCTGGCTGCAAGACAGAGCAGCATGGCAGAGGGACACGGAAAAAGAGAAACAGTCCATGGTGTGACAGGCAGGAAGCAGAGAGAGGGATTAAGAGAATAGAAGGGATATATACTTCCAGGCCATGCTGCAGGTGATCCACCTCTTTCTTGCAGATTTTACTCCCTAACATCACACCCAGCTATAAACCCATCACTGGACTAATTCAGCATCATATACTCATGAACCAGTATCAATAGGCATGATCCAGTCACAAAAAGCCCCACCTATGAGAGCTTGAGGCTTTGGGGACATATAGATCTATACCATAACACCAACCCATCTAACTCAGAATAGACACAAACACTATTCCAGGTCTGAATAGTCACCATTTTCATACTTGGATACTCCTCTTATATCACCCATAAATCTTCATTGAAAGTACATAGGTCTACTTTATGTCAGGTGGTATAAAGTACCTACCTCATATTCTTGGTGTGTATACATACTACATTATACTCATAATAATAAGATTAATGAACATTTTATGGTGCTAATTTTGAGACAAAAACATTGCATCACTGGAGAAGCAATAGTTCCAACAGAAAAAGTAACACAGAATAAGGAGTTGGAAGTCTAGGATTTTAGGCCCAGCTAAATTGCAAATTGAATTGGGATGTTATGATACTTCAATTAATCTCTCCAGAATCAGTCTCTTCCTGCTGAAAGATAAAAGAAATTAGACAGATAATCCCCAATGTCTTTTATTGCTCAAGATTTATGCTCTCTCTCTCAACCTTAATTTTTATCTTACAGAGTAGATTCTTCTATATAAATATCCTGATTAAAACCCAGTGTACTTCGAACTCTGTGTTTGTTACACCTTAAGAAAAACTTCCACATTTATTTGTTTGTTTCCCTCCAGGTGACTCAAAGTCCTTTAAATAAAGATTCATCAAAAGTCTATCTAGTGCCAAGAATGTTGCCTGATAGAATCATATTTGTTGAGGCCTCCATTCATCTTAATGATGCTGGAAGGTAAGATGCTGATTTGTAAGGAACAGGGAACTGATTTTCACTACTTTAATTTTCTTTACCTTGGCTAGTTTCCAAGAATTTTTAAAATACATTATCTAAGAAAATTTCCAAGCCATGAATTGCTGTCTCCAACAAGCTTAAAATAGATAATTTCACCTCATCATACTGGTAATGGTTGCACTGGATTCATTTGCAACATCCAAAAAGGCTGCTGTATCATTGACTTTTTGTAGCTGAAATCATCTCCTCCTCCTTTTCCCACAATAACTGTTTATGTGTGGCTTCAATATCTCATTACTGTAGACTAGGTTACTAAAAAAAAAGAATAACCAATGCTCAAATAATTGTATCTCCCTCCAATTTAAAGAATCCTTTCATCAAATTACAACCTATGAAATACTTTCACGCATAAAATCTATTAACTCCAAACATACGTTCCATCCATGTCAGTCGTATTTTTGGTAGATACGCACTTCATAATCTCCGGAAACAATTCCCAAATTAACTCTGTCCTACTATCTTTGTGTTACAAACTGAGAGCACTTATGCTACAATATCCAGTAGAATTTTGATTAAATGCTGCATTCTGATTTAGTAAAAATTTTATTATTAAACATTTTTCACATATAGTATGTCTAAATGGTAAAATCCTTGAATATATGGTAATATTTATATTCTCACATTGTGCATAACATATTTTACTATACAAATATTCATAGTTTACTTAATTTGTTCATTATTCATCTATAAGATATTCAAACTCAGTCTCAAATATCACTCATACATCATTATGCCAGTTTGCTCATATCTCAAGGTGTGAGTCCAAGTATCTCCTAATATATCTATCTACAGGTGAGAAAAAGTATCAAGTGACCTAAATGATAAAACCAAATATGCCTGAGTATATAAGAAAAATTGCTATAAGCATCCTAAATAAATTGTCAAATTCTGAATATAAATGAACTTCTGATTGGACCGACTGGTATTATAAAATATACTCCATAATTTAGATGGTGATTCTACAGGAGAACACTGATTTCCCTTTCTATTGACTTTCAAATCAATAAAACTAGGACATAACTTGGATTAAGAGTAAGCAAATAGATGTTATATTCTCCATCTTTTCATTCACATTTAAACCTAAAAAAATAGTAAGACAAGACCTGAACAATAGGCAGAAAATACTAGTATTTTTGCTGATAAGTATTTAAGACATACTATGTTTTAATTCATTTTAACTTTTCTTGCACTTCTCTCTCTTTCTTCCTTGTTTCTTTCCTTTTATATTTCAGTACATATTGCATGCAAGGCATTGTGACAAGGGAACAGAGATGAGCGTGATAGAAAAGTGATTTATCATATTCTGGAATTTGTGTAATGATGATCTTTATTTAAAATAAATCAATTTCAATTAGTCAATAGATTCTTCCTTTCTTTCGTGTTTTAACTTTTCCTTCCCTTCTTCTTCTCTTTCTTTGAATTACTCTTTTTTCACTATGTCTCCAGCAATTCATAATCTAGAAGAGAAACAATAGACAATCCTTCACTTCTGGCCCAGGAAGAACACCTCTTTCCCACAGGAAGATTGAAGGGAAAGGAGACACCCAGTGCCCTTGAATATCATGTTTTACAGAACTACTCTGTGTACGCTGATGGTGATTGCTTTGCTGAGTCTACATTTTGTCTGACATTTTACCACCATTTGGCAAACATTATTCTTTCTGTTGGTATTTGTTTAGTGAGCAATATACTCAGTGGTGTATGATTTATATGAGACGTCATCTCTTCTTGGTGGCTTAGGCTAAATTATTATCCAGGCATTCCAATTTAGACACACAATAGGGACAGATTACTAAACCCCCAGTGTTGTGCCTCTACCAAACAAAGCCTTATTCCTTATTCATTGTGTAATGCATGGTATCCACATTTCTAATGAAAATGTGGACTGACCTATCAGCTGAAATAGCTTTAGGCTTTTTGGCACTTCCAATATTACATGGAGAAAATGTGTGTGTGTGTGTGTGTGTGTGTGTGTGTGTGTGTGTGTGTTATTTGAGGACTGATATGAGTAAGAGATACTTAGATATTGGTGCTTAAACATGATTATTCTGCTGACTTTAATTATTATCGATTAAGTGAACATACTTGGATATTGCCCTGGCTCCAATTTCGAATTTCCACCTATTTTTCCAACATAATTAACAAGAGCACTCCATCTCACTCTGAAATGTATCCAGGTTTAGAAAACGAGTTTTATGCTCACCCTAACTTCAAAGGGCAGAGACTGATAATATTCCTTTGGGAATCTTTAGAAGACCCTAGATTTTCTGAACTAATACTATGAGGAAGAGTTGAAAGATTGAATAAGGTTTTAAAATTCTGACTCAAACAAAGCTTTAAACATTAGAGGAGGGTAGGCATAATGCTTAGAGCTTTTGTTGTGCTTATATTTTTCAATGGATTTTTGTTTTTGTTTTTGTTTTTGTTTTTGGTTTTTTTGTGCTGGGGACCAAACTCCACATTGTGCTTGCTAGGCAAACACTCTAACCACTGAGCTAAATCCCCAGGCCTTCTGGAGATTTTTGACATGAGTTTGATTAAGGAAAACTCCTCTAGGGTCATTTCCCAGAACCAGGGTTCCAATTCACATTACAGCTTCTTCATACTGTATTAAGATTCTCTGGTTAAGTAAATCTCCCTATTAACTTCACATATCCAGAAAAAACGACAGCATAGTAGTTGATAATTACCCAGTAATACTTTGAAAGGCCTTCAGGTGAACTATAGTGATTGTAAGTTAGAAGCCAACCATAGAATTGGATGGAGGACAAAAAAGTTTGGGCTGCTGCCTTGAAAAAACAAATGAAGTAAGAATAGCTAGGGAGAAAGACAATGGGACCTGGTGCAGGCATGATGGCAAACGCCTGTAATCCTTGCCCTCTGGGAGAGTGAGGCAGGAAGAATGCAAATTGGACCCTTCCCTGAACAATTTTGAAACTTGGAGAGACCCTGCTTCAAAATAAAAAGTAGAAAGGGAGTGGGGATGTAGCCTGGTGTGAAGACCATTTGTTTAAACCCCAGCAACAGAAGAAGAAGAAGAAAAAAGTCCTGAAAATTGTCTACAGCACGTAAGAGATTTCAGAAGATATCCTAGAATGATGAAAGAGAAGAGAGGTAGGACCTAAAGTCCCGTTTTGACTGCTTCTAGAGATGAAACAGGCTGCAACAGACCCAGAAGCATAAATGGTAACAAAGTGGTTGCAGGGTATGAATTTAGGGCATCATGGGTAAAATACAAGTAAATATGCTGTCCAGAAGGTGTGCTGGAACTCTAAATGCTCCACCTGCTGCTGCAATCCATTAATTCTCTGCAGCACTTTTCCTTCAGGAAACTCAGGGCTGCTCCAGACAGCTCCCAGCTGCTGGAAGCTGCCCACCCAGACAAAGTAGGATGACCTCACTAGTCCGTCAGCTGACCGTCAGCCTTAATCAAACCTATCAAATGCCCTCCAGCTACATCTAGAGAGTGTCTTACAAATAGAGACTGTGCTCTAAGCAAGCTGATACTTAAAACTGATCACCAGAGTTATAACGATACATTACAAACGCTGAGCATAAATTATTTTCGAACATCATAAGTAAGGAAGACATGTTCATAAACATCACAGTCGCCATTTCTGTAACTGGTCTTGTGATTACAGCTGATATTTGTAACTACAGTAAGTCCCCAATTTAGGATCATTCAAGTTGCAAACTTTCACAGATAGGAGCGAGGCTCGCTTTAGGGACACTCATAGATGGGAACAAATCACAGAAGTAGCTCACATGTCTGCTGGATATTGTCCCAGTCATGCTGCTGTGTGCTTACCACACAGTGTGATAGTGTACAATAGCACAGTGCTCAGTCAGAGCCCAGAATGTCCAGAAGAAAGAGGAAAAGTGGTGGTGACATGGAGGGGACCGCTAGGAACCACAAGGCAACAGACATTGTGTATCTGTGCCAAAGGTGTGTAAGTCTCACTTCATCAGACTCACCAACAAATCTGATTTATGAACCTTCTCCCAGAATGGAACTCGTTCCTAAGTCAGGGACTTGCTGTACCTTCCTCCACTACCTTGTCCCTATGCTCTTTGCCCTCAGCTAGCACCTCAGTGGGTGCTATCATCACTGCTGCAGTAGGGATGAAACTCTCTCCTAAAAATCTATGGGAAAGAATGCAAGTTAGTCCCAGAATTTTAAAACGTTTAAATATCATGGTCTCTGCTTCATTCATAAATCTTCATTTAGCATGTGAGTGGTGCAGAAAAATTCTTACTTAAAACATAAGTCTATCTGGTTATTTCTAAAAGTCTTCAATGTAACTAGATCCAGTGTGGGCCTAATTCAATCCAAGGAAGGATGGATAAGTTGTGGTCAAAACGAGCTCACTTTCTTAAGACAAGAATGTTGGACCAAGAACTCTGTGTTCCAAATAGTTTAACTTGCTTCCATACTGCTCATTCAAAATTCAGAGTTCCCTGTTAAGCTCTTCATGCTGCCTACTATCATTTCTAAATTCTCAATGAAAAGAATAAAAACTGTAGGAGAACCCAATTAAATCCTGTCCCTTCATAGATTCTTTCAAAGTGGAGGAGAATTTTCAAAAGAAAATTTTGTCAGAAGAAAAGGCCAATTCTAACAGGAAAAATGAAGTCATTAAAAGATTTAGACGTGAAGAACGCAACTGTTGGTTGTTCTTTGGATTGATAAGGCAAAAACCAGATTAGCAACAAAAGTCCTGACCAAAGTGCAAACTTAGGGTTTGTGCTGGTTTGTCCCTGAGGCCTCAAATGTAACTGAGTGCATGCAGAAGGCTTCCTTGATGACAATGTATAAAATGTAACACCAGGATAAAAATACAGAAGTTTAAAGTGACCAAAATACTTGAATCACCAGATCTAGGGCAGTTAACATTCAATAGACAATAGAATCTAAGTTTTAAACATCCAGAAGGTAAAATACAAAATCATACAGATTTAGAAGGAACAGGGAGAGTCTGCACGATCTACCGGTATAACTGACTGGCTGAGGCAATTCCTTACCCCCGGAGAGTGGCACTTACAGAAGACCAAGATGAACAGGCAAACAAAAGAAGATGCCAGAATTACTTACAAAACTAGTTTAGAATCTCGTGTCAGCTTTCCTTCTGCTAAAAATGTTCATTTTCATTTGATAGGAATACAGAGATACTCAGATAACATATCTGAGAATTAATGTATCTAATTTTCTGTAAAGATGGAATAGAAAGACATAATTTCAACTAGCTGCAAGTAATTTAGATATGAGAAAAATTTTATTTTATCTCATAAGTGAGTATATTTTTCATATTTTGAGAATATAAATATCTGGGTTCAGAAAAAAGCCTAAGAATAAAAAAATCTGATGTCTTTAAATTATATGTGGAAGTGTTTTCAAATACTGAAAAAGAAGATATTTCTGGAGCTACTGGCAAAAAGTTAAGAGGAAAATATTCTATGATAGTTTTTAAGGATTTAGGAAGGAAAAATACTAGCATTTAAAAATCACATTCTATAAAACTGCTGACTTGGTTCCAAGATCATTTTCTGTATTTATCTACTCAGTCTCCTCTTGCTGTGCCAGAAATTGTACAGTGAGCTTCAGATGAACTGTGAAAATGAATTGAGGATTTTTAAGGTAACAACTCTTTGCCACAAAAGCACTTTCTACTTAAGAAAAACAACAGAAAGAGGAAGTACTTGTACTGACACTTTTTTGCAAAATAACCACATGAAAAATGGTATATTTACTATACATGCATTTTCAGCAATATACAGCTTACTTGAATTTAAAATTCTTCTTTATATAATGATAAGATTAGTGTTTAGTTAATGCATTACTGATCTAGTTAGTGTAATTCGTGTTTATCTTATGTTCAACAACGTATCTTCCTTTTCATTCAAGATGTAAAGCTACTAAATGGACAAGTTGTTGCACTGGTGTTCTGTAAAGATTCATTTGCATCCTGACTTTTCACATAGGAATAATTTAAGAGACCTACCCTTAGTCCATGCTCAGGTACATAGGAACGAGCAAGCTTCAAGGAAATCACAATCTATTAATAGTTGAAGTTTAGGACCAGGGGAATATTCAGTAGAGTACTTGACTAGCATGTGTGAGGTCCTGAGTTCAATACCCAGCACCGAAGGAAGAAATGAGAAAATTACAAGAAAGAATTGCTATTTGCCTTTTAATCTTTCTTAAAATTTTCACAATTTATGGAATTATTAAAATGTCCACATAAATAATTTATTTCTATGTGTCTTATATTTTGTATATAAAAGTGAATCAGAATTGAAGAGATCATCTAATATTGGTCATAGAAAGCAGTCTGTGAAATTATGTGTTACTAGATTATTTAGATTAGTGACTCCTACACACATGATTAAGATTTTAAAACAAAAATGCATGCAGGTAAGTTATTTTATTTTCTTAAGTAAATTTATAAACAGAAAAATTACTCTTATTATCGCAAGCTGTAAGACAGACTATACTATTCATCAAACAATTTTGTTTAGTGAAAAGTTCTCTATAGTTTTCTTGCCTAAGGACCTGATATTAGTTCTTCCAAATATGCATAATATTTAACTTAGTCTGGATACCTATTGCTCTTGAATATCAACTACACTCCTATTGAGTAGGATTGAAAGATGTTATTTTAAAAAATCTCAAAAGAATTATTATGATTAAGATAGCTATGAAAACAATGCAGATGATATTCCTGTGGCACTCCAGAACTCCGATTCTATGTAGTTCTCATCACTGACCTATAAACCTTTTTCAATGAATCTACTTTTTTCTTTTCCTTTCTTATTACAACATTCTAGGCAGTGTCTTGCATTTTTCTTTTCTTAGCAAAAGTTCTGCCCAATCAGATATACTGTGATCCCTTCTATTCTTCCTCAGGTCATCAAATTTCTGTATATCCTCTAGTGTCATACTGTGTACATGCCTAATGGATACCGCTCTAATTCCATGTATAACAAGACACTGATAAAGTTCATGGATAGTACTCATTTATCGGCCACATCTATATGATTAGCTTTAGCTAATGCTCTTATCAATTAATCTTTTGGATCAGGATATTTTGATGCACTTAAAATTAGGATTTTTTTTTTACTATGTTTATCAATCATAGTCAAAGTCGTGTTGATGGAATAAATATTTTTTTGGATGATTTGTATTTGTAAGTGCTGTTTCTTTGCAATTGGCTGCTATTTTCTAACCATTGTTACTGTCTGAGAAATACTTTTACTAAATCAGAATTTATTGTTGATTTCCTGGAACAAGTACTCAGGAAGAAAGAGAGAGAGATGTCACAGTATACCTATTAGAGACTCGTTAGGGACTCTGTCACTCGCCGAAGACTTTAGACTACATTCCTGCATGTTTGTACATAAGCCCACCAGAACAAAATGGACTGCACACATCGCTTTGTACTAATTTTCTCTTCCTCATGATTCTTCGCCCAATAGTTTTATTGAGTAGGGAACACACTTTACTAGAACCCAACAGAGTAATTCTTACCTGATTCAGCATTTTAAACGGCACCTCAGGTAAACTGTTTGTCACATTATGTGCTACTCTAACACAAGAAAAAAAATGTCCACACTATGTGCAGAAGGAATTGAGATTGTGGAAGAAGAGTCTTCTGGTGCAGTCCAGGTCTCAAGAGAGTCTGGGTACTGCTGTGTCTGTTTCCCTAAGTTCCTTCTTCCCTGGACAAAATGCCTAGTCTACCTCTGTGCTCAGGAAAAGCCATGTCCCTCCCCTGTTTTGAACTACTTAACTTCAGTGTTCTTCCTGATGAATACTGCACAGCTCCAGAAATGGATGGCTGACTCTCAGGCTCAGAAGTCTTGGCTGAAATGCCATTTCCACCTTCATTCAGGAACCTCTTCTGAGAAAACTCTTAGTTCCCATGTCAGCCACCCATGTAGGGTGCACACGCTTGTCTTCCACCCTACATGAAAGGGGGAAACTCTGCACAGTCAGTATCAGAAAGATTTTCTGTCTCTGCAGTTGAACTCAGGTGATACAGGTCTACCAGCTGTCCGATTGCAGAGTGTTACTGGGAAAAGGGACAGATGGGAGACTTTATATTCTGTTAAATCATATAGTGTAGATCCAGCTTCCTAATTTCCACACAGACAGGCTAGATCAGGGATTACAAAGGCCAGCTGAAGCCCCTCTCCTCTGTCCTCTACCAGCGACCCCACACTTCTGAACCATATTACTTTGGGCATACACAGAGGCAGAGCTTCCACCAGAAGCTTGTTTTTGCTCCCTTGCAGGCATCAACCTGCTTTATGGATTGAGCGTGAGCATGAAGTTGGAGCTGGAACAGCATCCTGCAGACTTAAGGCAACACATCTGAGCACAGAAGCAATATCATTAGAGATGGTGGAGAGAAAAAAGAGGAGAAAATGGGGATGCTGTTGGTGTTGATTCTGGATAAATATTTTGGTCAAGCAAATCTACAAAACATGGATGTTGGGGGACATTTCTAAGCAGAGAGCACCATACAGAATGCAGAAAAAGCTTGATAAATATGTGATGAATTAATGAATAAATACGTAATTCAAAGCAAAATTTTGGTTGATTTGGTTTTCTTTACTTTTAACATTAATTTTAGCCCAACATTTTTACTAATTAATCTTCAGAAAGAATTTGTATACATATATACTCAAATTTCATTGTATTGTTTTCTTTTGTTTTGCTTGTTTGTTTTTGCACTGCTAAGGATTAAACCCGAGGCCTACAGCACACAAAGCACTTGCTCTACCATTGAACTACATTACCAGCCCATGCATGTCAATTTTAAATAAGAGTCTGGTTGTTTTAATATACATTTCTTCTGTTTTCAAAATATATCGTGCTCCTCAAATCGACTGAGAAGTTGTTTTAACAGTGAGCCGTTTAGTAATATTTATTTTGACTTTAGTTAAGAATAAGTAGAAAATGATTTTGAGCCGTCTAACATCCTCTTTCATAATTTTAATTACAGTTTCAAATCTAAATATCCTCAAAGTACATACTTAATTTTAAAAATTAAAATAAAATGTATGCCCTTAACAAAGTTAGCCTGTCAATTAAAATTATGTTAAAATATTGATGGGTATGCAAAACAAAAGTGCTGAAAATACCTGTAATATTACAAATAATTCTTAATGAAAGTTAAAAGTACTGGCCATTTCAATGAAAGATGATAACTAATACACACACAAAAATAATACAAATTATTTACAAAATTACTAAGATTTTCAATGTGCTTAGCCCGTTTAAAACTTCAGTATTTCAGATTTTTTCATGATTGTCTTCATTTTATTTCCAAATACTCTCCTATTAGTGAAACTTTCTATTGAACTTGCTGAACTGTAGTAATTATCCTGAACAATATTAGAATGATCATAATTATATTCTCTCAGTATGAGTAATCAGTAGGATAGGTACAGATCATTCTAGGTGATGCAATCTTAAAATTAATTCAGAAAATTGTCATTTGAAGATTTCTGAAGAAATATTTTATTTCATACAAGTGTATGATTTCAAGCATTCTAATCATCTCTAATTACTCTTTTATTTTACTTCTCATAATTCTTTTGAATTGCTACCATGAATAGGCGGAGCATCACTGAATATTTATCAAGGTCTTATTTATTCTAAAGAGTGTTGCTTTATATTGCTATCAATTTCCTATCTTCCATCCACCCTCTCTTTCTCTTTTAGAAGAATCTTAGCATGATTATTGAAATTTCAGTTCACTAATGAGGCCACATTTTCTAATGGTAGCATTAAAAATGTGTTGATTGTAGTAACTTCTTACCTCTAACTATGGCCCAGAATTCTGTGTTGTACAAGAGCAAGGAAAGTGGTCCATTGCTCATATTTTAGGAACAATTTCATTTGGTTCACACCTGATTTACTATCTTCGTAAATATTAATAAAATAAAATCACAGCTACTGATCACATGCTAATTTGATTGATATTGTCATTTCACCCTGTTCATTTAATACTATCAAAATACTTTGGGGGGTTTCAGGCACAAGTGGGTATCTGAGGGTCATCGGTCAGCATTCTCAGGATTTTGTTAGCTCATATTTCATGTAGATAAATTTCTGTATTCTAAACTCGCAAAATAAATAGCAAAATGTATCACTTGTATACATATTAGGCTCACAGAATTATTATTATTATATCAGACTCATGAATATTAATTGCACATGAGAGGAAAAGAAAGGATGATGTGGAATCAAAGGTGAGATATGGTGGTTATAATCATATCATATTAAATGCTTCTGGGTATTATCAATCAATATAGAAAGGCCTGGAAGACTTGAGTCATACCTCTACTCTGTCATATACCTGTGGGATGTTCTCAATCAAGTCACTTTTATATTGAATCTTAGACTCCCTGTGAGGGAAAAAAAGATTGGAGGTGTTCTTCAACACCCTGGCTGACTCTAATACACCTTGATTATAAGTACATAGGTAAACATTACTACTTAACAAAATGGATGTGTGTATTATTAGAACAATGAATGCAAGAATATGTGGAAAAAACAGAACTGCTAACAAGAAACAATGAAATGTTGATTCCTTTAAGAAAAATCTATCTTTAAATTATCCTTTTCCTCCCCACGTTCAGTGTCCAGCTCTCTCTCTTAAAGTTTCACTTTATCTCACAGTTGATTTTTAGTAAAATTAGTATATGTATTGAAGCATAATTTATTATTTTATCACAACTAATTTCACCCCCTTCTCTTTCTCATCTGCTAATACCCAAGGAATTCAGATAAACACCAAAGAAAGAAATAATTTGGTCTAACCAAAGCCTTATATTTCATTAAATGGTGCATTTATGTTATTTATGTTAACATTCTGAAAATAAATTTTAATATAACAATGGCCTAACTTATCTTTGGTTAACAAAATTCTCAGATTTTGGTGATATTTAATCTGAGGTTTAAACAATGAATATAATAGAATTAGGAGATGAATGTGTATGTTGGATTGAGTAAGGACCTATGGAGGCAAGAAAGCAGGTTGGCAAAGCAGGTTGGCAAAGCAAATGGCTGGTGTTAGGTCCAGATGTAATTTAGATTACCACACTGAAGATACAAAAGTAAGTTCAGTGTAAGCAGTAGAGGGACTGAAGAGAATATTTCTGTCTAAAATTTATTCTACAATATACAGTAAAATCTAGTGAGACACTTTGTCATTCCTAAACATAAAGCATCCTTTTCACAAAAAAATGAACCTCCTCAAGGTAAACATGGCCAAACAAATTTTCTGTCTACTCAAACAGTAGGAAAAAAAATGTGGAAATCAAGAGAAGGTAGTGATTTTTGTTCATTAATGTTTCCGTGTGTCTTGTTGGGATGGAGGAACACGCCTACTGAGCTGGTGGTTCTGGAGGAGCTGAGACTGGCCTGCAGAGAGACGGGGATCTGCGCATGCATTCCTCCCCCACTGCCTCCATCTGTCCGCATCATCTTTTCTTTCCAGGACAAGCCAAGCTGAGCATTAAAGGAATGAAACAACACGGGGTCAATATTCAAGAGTGAGAGAGAAAGGTATTATTTATTTATCTCTGTGCATTTGTTTGCTTTTCGCTCTCAACTTTCAAGGAACTCTCTCCAAAACAGCAGAGGAGCACCAGCTAGGGAAGAGAGACCACTGTGAAGACCCATGACGGGCAGTACAATTTCGGCAAAAATAGCTGGAAAAAGTCAAATAATTTGCCATAACCTTCAACAATTAAAAAACATAACATTACAAAACAAGACTGCAAAATCTTTAGGAATAAGGAAATTCTGGTTTCAATAATTATAATATTTAACTTTCCAATTTTCAACAAGTAACCACAAGACATTAAGAAATAGATGTGACTAGTTCAAAGGAATAAAGAAGCTGAAAGCACCTCCTGAGGAGTCCTACACTGTCGTCTGAATAGAGAATGACTCGGAACATGTTTACCACCAGCAAACAGTTTCCCCTGAAAACATCTTTCCCACTTCGGGAGGAGGGTGGTTTTAGGCCTGGATTCTCCTGAAGACCTCCCAGATAGGTCCCTCACAGTCTCAGTTCAGAAGAGCCAGATTTCAGCCTCCAGTGAAAGAGGGGAAGGACTGAAGACTGTCGTGCTTCATGATTGTGTACATTCATCTTTTCTCAATCAGCAATCATTAGTCATTATTTAAATTTTTTTCTGGCTCTATCTTCTATTACATGGCTCCTACAATGTGTATTATTGGCCAATTTATCTCCTGCTCTACCAGTCTAAACTACTGTCTTAGTGATGCTCAGAGATCTAAAACAAATCAAGAAAATGCACTATTAATAGAATGAGAATAGCAATAAAAACAGAAATAACTAAAAAGGGAACCAAATAAAAATTCTTGATTTAAAAAATTACTTACATGGAAAATTCACTGTAGAATTTCAACAGTGATTTTGAGCAGGCAGAAGACAAAATTAATCAAGTTTAAGACAGGAAAATTGAAGTTATCTGGTCTGAGGAGGAAAATAATATGTCTTTAAAAAATGAACAGAAGGAGCTCAGTGGTTAGAGTGCTTCCCTTGCAAACGCAAGCCCTTTAGTTTGATCCCCAGCACCAAAATAAAAAAACATTTTTTTAAATTAAAAGAGCCTCGATATTTAGGAAAAACCATGAAGCAGACCAAAATACACCTTGCAAGAGTCATAAAAACAGAACATAAGTGACAGAAAAAGATTTTAAAACAATGACTTAAAACTTGCAATTTGAGAAAGGGAATATGAATTATACAATAATGAAGCACCAAACTTGAAGTAATGTAGAAAGATCTTGCCCGAGATACGCTATCATCAAACTTTTGAAACTAAAGCTCAAAGCTTCATATTAAAAGAAGTAAGAGGGAAATAACATGTCATATACAAGACAGCTAGATTCAAAGACAAGAAAAAATAATGATATCTTGTAAAATTACTACATGGGCAAACACAAAGCAAGTATAATTCAAATTTTTATTTTGTGACCCCATTTTATATTTCCTGATGATTTAGAAAGCAATTTCATAAAATATTAATCATAAGCCTGTGTTACTGGGCACTTAATGTATAATGTTTTCCATTTATGACAACAAAGAGAGGATGAGACAGCACTCTTCAGGAGCAGAGTTTTACATGCTGTTTAAGTTGTCTTCAGTTTAAACTACATTGTTATAAACTAAGGATGATGAATGTAATCCCCATGAGAATCACAAAATATCCAAATAGGATGTACAAAAATGAGAAGACAATCAAAAATTTTAACAACCGTAACAACAAAACCTAAACAAAGTGGAAGCCACTAATGAAGGAAATGAAGAACAAAAAGATGTATAAGACAAATAGAAAAACAATAGCAAAATAGTAGACTTTAATCTGCTCTGTTGCTACATTAATTGTGAATGGATTAAACTCACTAGTAAAAAAAATTCACTGGCAGAACAAGTTATAAAGGGGAAAAAAACCCTCAGAAAATAGCTTGTACTATTTCAAACATATAAGATTAATCATATCAATAGGTTTAACATGTTAGAACAGAAAAACATTCTATGCAAATAATAACTAATAGTGAGTGGGAATTACTATACAGACAAATTCACATCACACATAATATGCTAAATTTCTTTAAAAAGTTACAAAGACAAGTAACTCAGTACTAAACTAATAAAATGGTCAGTTCACCATGTTGATATAACAATTATAAAAACATACTTTTGAGGCTAGGTGTACTGGTGCACACCTGTAATCCCAGCACTTGAGAGGCTGAAGCAGGAGGATCACATGAGTTTGAAGCTAGCCTGGGCTACATAAGTGAGCTCAAGGCCAGCTTGGACTACATAGCGAGATCTTGTCTCAAAAAACCTAATAACAAATAACAGAACCTAAAAACATATAAAAGTAAATATCAATAGAGCTGAAAGCAGAAATGAACAATTCTATAATAGTGGTTGGAGATATTTATTAATAGATACAATGACCATCCAGAAGAACAAGAAAATAGAAGACTTACACATTCTAGAAAAAAATGGCCTACCAGAAATATACAGAACATTGTACGCAACAACAGCAGAACATGTAATTTCCCAAAGTGCACACAGAACGTTCTCCAGGGAAGGCAACAAAAGTCATCAATAAATTTAAAAGACTGAGAACATAATAGTTTATTTTCTGATTACAGGATTAAATATAAAATAATAACCAATCAAAAACTGGAAAATCCACAAATACAAGGAGAGTAAATTTGAAATGAGTCATAACTTTGGATTTGGCAATGGATTCTTATATATACTACCCAAATGCAAGAACAATAAAAGAAAAAATGATTCCTAAATTGAACTTGCTAAAGTATGAAAAGTAGGTACATTTCCATTAGCTTTTCACTGCTGTGTTGCCTCTTTGAGGACATTCATCATCAGAGAATCACCTGGGTGAGTAGCAGACGTACATGAGAAAGAATAAAGCAAGCTGTACATCTAAAATGTAGCAGAAGAATTAAAATCGTCATACCACAAGGACATATGCACCACCATGTTCATAGCAGCACAATTTGTAATAGCTAAGTCTTGGAAACAACCTAAATGCCCAACAACCAACGAATGGCTAAAGAAAATGTGGTTTTTCTACACGATGGAGTACTACACTGCCATAAAAAGGATAAACTAGAGTCATTCATATATAAATGGATGTTTCTTGAGAACATACTCTTAAGTGAAATAAATCGGACACTCATGAGCACACATCGAATTGTTTCTCTGATATGAGAAACCATAACTGTAAATAAGGACAAAGAGGTGTAATAGATATTATATAAAAGGAGGATGGTGTGCAGAGGAGAGGAGTA
>PVJO010022928.1:0-27086 GCA_004026905.1 Hystrix cristata | reverse complement strand
GGGGGGAAGGAGGGGAAAACCAAGATGTATCATGTACAGGTACAAAATAACCATGTTGATTATGATCATTATGTATACAATGTACCAATGCATGTTCTTGGTAAAAATAAAAATTAAAAAAAAGATTAATCTGGGTAAATGTATTTAAGTTTTAAGAAGTGCGTTATTTTGAGAAGAAAGGCTAGGTAGCATTTCAGTGGTGTAGGATATCGCAAAGCCATGAAGGTGACATTAAAATTTCTGAGCCTTCTGAGCAGAGCTTCACAATCTGCTTTGGGCAGCTTCAGTTGGGATAGCTGCAAGGCTGGGACTGGAGTCCTTGGCAGGTTTGCTTACTCCCACGTAGAGTAGTTGATGTTGGATGATAGTTGGGACCTCAACTGGGGTTGTGGCTGGAAGATGTACCTCTAGCTTCTCCATGTGGTATTGGTCTTCCTCACAACATGGCAGCTGCATCCCAAGGGTGAGTATCCAAGATGGAAGGGCAGGTACAAATTGGATTTCCTTTGTTTGACGCAGCTTTAGATGCCACACAGTGTCCTTGTCACCGTATTCACAGAGCGTACAGACATGGTTTTGCCTCTTGGTGGAGCATCAATGTGACAGTGTGAGTATAACATGTGGGGTGGGATGTATCTTTGGAAGATGGAGTCTGCCTTGAGCACCATTCCATATATTAGCTTAATTAAATTGTTGCCATCATCTTGCATGAATCTTTTTGTCATGCCCCCCACATCTTTCATCTTCGATGTCATGAAATGGAGACTCAGAGGGCATAAAGAACATGCCTGTCAACACAGAGGTGCTCTGTGGCTGAAACAAAGTGAGAGTATCTTTGGATCCAGAGAAGGTATTCTGCACCTTCACAAAGTCACAGGGGGCCTTCTCACGTGGGCTTCCATTCCATCTCTGGAACATTGACCTTCCCTTTGCTTGGGACCACCACTGAGCAGTTTTGGGAGGGGAAGAGATAGTCCTCAGCAACAAAGCTCTGCTTCCCTCAAATGATTTTAAATCCTAGGCCCGTTGAGTGAGAGGCTATTTTCTGTTGTTTGCTCAGTTAGCAAGCTTCATTTCCTTCAGGCAGCAGGCCTGGGAAGGTCAAAGTTGTCATTCCTGGTCAGTCTAACACACAGATAATTGTGGCATTCATGTTTCTTTTCACCTTTAAACGCTTTTAAAGTTTTTATTATTAAATATTTCATATATATATAATTGAAAATAATAACTATCTCTTTAACAGATCTTTGCTGTGTTTATTGTTTTATAAAAACAAAGCAAAGCAGATATTTGAATTTCCTCTCTCCCTTCTTAGATTTATTCCCTTATTCTGATTTTGTTTATCATCCTCAAGAGTATTTTAATTCTTGCCACAAATGTATATATCTAGACATAATATATGTTTTTTGAATGTCTATAAATGCCTACATTTTGTTCAGCATTATATATTTTTTATTTATATGTAAATTTTTAAAAATAGTTTATCCATTTATTATATCTGCTTTACAGTATTCCACTGAATGGACAAGCTTATTCATTGCTGGCCAGATGTTCAATTTGTTATGTGTTTTGTGCTATAATAAACATCACAGAGTAAGCATTCTTATCAAGAACCTTCTTTTGGGTGGGGGTGCTGGGGATCGAATTCAGGGCCTTGTGCTTGCCAGGCAAGCACTCTGCCATTGAGCTAAGTCCCACCCCCTCATGATCCTTCTTGAACATGTGCAATTATTTCTCTAGGATCATTCCTAGACATAGAGAATACACATCTTTATAGGAATTATCAAATGTTTCCCAGATTTCCTTCCACTCACAGTGCTAGTATATAACATTTCTAATTTCCCCATTTCCTTACTGACACTTAATGGTTTCAGGCATACATTTTAAAAACCAATTTAATGGGTTTAAAATGGCATTTTAGTATTTTAATTTGCATTCCTGTATTCCTAGTGAGTTCGGATCTTTTAGTAAGTTTATTACTTGTGTGGGCAATTGTTGATTGCCTGTTCATTTTCTTCACCCATTTTTCTTCCAGGTGACTTTTTCTTATAGATGTGTGGGATAGCTTTATATATCCTGGATCACAATACTGGGTTAATCATATATGTGGCAAATATCTTTACGTGGTCTCTGGCTTCACTCTTCATTTTGTCCATAGTGTGTTGTGTCATGCAGACGCTTAAATTTTAGTGCAGCCAAAATTAGCAGCCATTAAAAAGGGTGGTGCTTCTTGGGTTTTATTTAAGAAATTCTTAAAACCTCAAAGGCATAGGCAACAAAAGTAAATGTAGACAAATGGGATTACAGGCAATGAAAAAGCTCTGTACAGCATGTAAAACAATCAACAGGGTAAAGAGGAAACCTACAGAATGAGAGAAAGCACCAAATGTTTTCACTCACATATGGCATCTAAAAACGTTGATTTCATTGAAGTAGACAGTAGAATGGTGATAATTAGGGGCTGGAGTGTTGGTGGTTGCTGAGTTGGAAAAGATGTTGGTCCAAGGATACAAAAATTCAATCAAGGAGAAGGAATAAGTTTAAGAGATTTATTGTGCAACACAGTGACTACTTTATAATAATGTACTGTCTTCTTGAAAAAATGCTAGGAATGGATATAAAATGTCGTCATCACAAACGCCAGATAGGGTAGTGCTTGTGTTAGATTTGGCCATTCCACAAGGTATGTGTATTTCAAAACATCATGTTGTACACAGTGACTATTCACAATTTTAGGTTCATTTGCAAAATAAAACATATCAAGTATATACAAAATGAAATTCTTCCCTCTTGGGACATCATAAAGCCATTCTCTCCTGTTTTATTGCTCAAGTTGAATGATTTTCCTTCTCGTGTTTAAGTTTCAATCTGCGTGTGATTTACTTTCTCGCATTTTGGGAGAAATTGATCTAATTCTCTCCCTGTGTAGATGTGAGGCTGATTGTGCCAGCGTCGTTAACTGAATAGGTCATCATCTCTCCCACGGTGCGCTCTGTCGTGCAGCCAGCTCCCGGCTGTCCAGGAGCCTGCTCTCAGCTTTGCATGTTTGTTATCTGTGCTAACTTTAGGTTGGGTAAGACTTGATACCTGGAGAGAGGAAAGCCTTCTCCATCCCCGTGACTTCTCTCTGTGAACTACCTTGGTTCGTCTCCAGGCTTTGCTGCTGCAGGAGTACCAGGATCAGTTTGTCAATTGCACAGAAATGCTCTGTTGCGATTTTGATGGGTGTTATGTTTAGTTCACAGATTATTTTAAGGTCCATCTTATAACTGAGTCTTGCCATCCATGAACAAAGTGTAGTTCTCTGTGAATGTCAGTCTTTCTTTGGATCTTAAAAGTTCTCTCTTCAGACCGACGAACGTGGGGATAAGTCACATATGCTTTGCTGGAAGTACTCACAGGTCTGGCTGCTCCCTGCCCTCCTGTCTGCTGAGCCTAGCAGAGATTTTTCCCTTGTGCACGCTCATTACCGTGTGCGGGGCTGCCGTGGACAGGGGGAGCAGCTCTGCTGGTCACTTCTGCTCAGCTCACCGCCTATGGCTTCATGCTGGAGTCCACCTGCTGTAACGGGAGCTGCATAGGGGAGCAGGATGTGGACCCTCCGGAAGCAGGTCTGAGGAGGAGATCTGGGAGCAGTAGTCATTGTGAACGTGTCGTTATCGCCTAGGCCAGTTGCTCTCTCTGTTCTGCGTTGTGTCTGTCTGTGCTTTGGAACATGGTTTCCAAACTAATCTGTGTGGATTCAAATCTCACCTCTACCACTTATGAGCCCAGGAAAGTTGCACACTTATTCATACCTCAGTTTCTCCATTTGTTGCATACGACCTCATGTGGTCGTGGTGAGTGGTTGAGGAGGTGACATGAATAAAATGCTGAAGACAGAGTGTGATCCCTGGAGTCACCTGCTCCTTCAGCATCACCACTGCCTTTGGTGTTATTACTCCTGTATTGAGTCATATGGGTGCAGCGTGGTGTTTTTATGTGCTGCCTCTTGAAATGGACTTGCACCGTGTAACTTGCTGGAGGTTGACAGTACCCATTAGTGTGTGCAACATTCTTAACATGTTTATACTGAAGAAACTGTTCAGTCTGGGTTAAGTCATTGATTTCCAAATTCACCTGTCCAGGGAACTGTATCTTTCTCCAGACAACACCTGTTAACATCAGCATAATAAACATACTTTAAAGATATTTGAGGAGGAGTCTATGTAGAAATTATTTTTAGTTCACATATAGTACACATACATTTCACATATATTTCTAAGAAGATTCTCACTGGAGGATGTGAAAGCAGTCATAAAATACAGTTGCATTGGTCAGAAGGCTCTAATCAGTAAAAAGTCTTCAGTATATAAAAAGCATCTATATTGTGCTGTGTATGGGTGTTTGTGTGTGTGTGTGTTTGTGTGTGTGTGTGTGTGTGTGTGTGTGTGTGTGTGTGTGTGTGTGACTAGGGATTGAACTCAGGGCCTTCGCGCTGAGTTTTAACCTCATTCGTTCTTTGGACAAGATCTTATTAGGTTGCTAATTGCCCAGGCTTAAACTTTGGATCCTTCTGCCTCAGCCTCTCAGACTGCTGGGATTACAGACCTGCTCTACCACGATCAGCTGAAGAGGCTGGTTTTGGACCATAATCCTGAACTCCTGATTGAGAAGGGTAAAGCCAAACCAGTTGTGAACCTGTCATTTCCTTTCTGGGATGGTTTCTGCAATCCCTCTGACCCCACTGGCCCTCCCACCTTCATGACATTTTTGGCTGCAGCAGGATGGCCCCTGGTGGTGGGCCCCTGAAACCCCGAAGCTACTGAGGCAGGGCCACTGGCTGGCTGGGTTAGATTCAGGAGCCGGAGCCCCGGGGGTGGGGGAACTCTGGGCTGCTGCACTGGTCTTTTCAATGCAGACTCAATGGGACTGGCAGATAGACCTTAAGATCTTCAGTTCCCGTGTGTTAAAATAAAATTTCTAGCTTTAATTCCACTAGCTTTGAGAATCCTAAAAAACAGTTATTTTATAGCTTTGGTCTGCATGGTTTGTGTTGAGTTCTTTCAACACTCTTGCTAAATAAGATGTCTTGGGTTCACCAGACGTAGGAACCTCTTGTTGTTTTACTGTTTTATGAATGAAAGTTTGTGAATGTTTTATCTTGTAGTTCTTTTAAAACCACCTTCTTAAAAATCTATGAATTACTTAGACATCAAGCTAACGTAATGACTTTTGGCTTATCTGTGAAATACATATTTTTATGGGACTTAATTTCACCATTGTATTTAAGTAGAAATATTAAAATAAGAAACGAGGCTTGTTTTTCATTAAAAAAGAAAGGAACTGGTAACACTTGCAATATGTAAATATTGTTGCTTGGTAAATTATAATCAGATTGCTATTGAGTTACATGTTACATTGTGCTAATGCTTAAAGACCAGTTTCGGTGATGTCCTTACAGGCTTTGAGGAGGCAGGATCTGCTACTATTGTAAGACTGTGTGCTAGCGATTTGCAGCAGACCAAGGAGTAACTCCCCTCCAGTAGGCTTGGCTAGAATTGTAAGGAGGCTTTGCTTTTTGTTGAGAAGACCTCTCACATGTTAGATTTTAACTCTTTCCGAGGAAAGATTCATTAAATATGGACCATGCTATTAATTTAAGAAGTATTCGTGTTGCCGCCAAGTTCACTTCTCTGTATACCATTGACTTTATGATAGGATCAAATGAAGACGTTGAACTTCGCTCTTTGTACGTGTCCCTGTTCTTATTACAAAGACAAAATAAGACGTGAATGCTCAGGCACATGGTTTGTAAGGCAGACACTTTTTATTTCAGACTCTTTTCTTTCTGTGTTTTTGCTCTACTACTGTGAATGCACCTTGGACTGGTTTCATTGAATTCATGCAGGAGAGAGGATGCAGCTACGATTCTAAAGTGTACACTAGTGGGCGCTGTAGTGCTTCTAACATCTTGTATACATTTTTTATGTGGGTACAGTATTAAAAAAATCATACAGTAAATGGTGACTTTCCTTCCTTTTAGAACTGCTGTCCTGTCAAGAAAGATACCAAAAACACATTTGGAAGATGATATCTACTGAAATTATTTACTAAAACCTTAGAACAGAATAGCATGGTTGAGATTGCTACTCAGTTTTTGCAAGTGTTCATTTATATTTGTGAATTGTCATATTTGTTCTTGTTTGATAGACATACACTTTGAAGTCCACATTATGCAGAACGGAAAGGTACTTAATGCCATAGTCCAAATTAGCAGTATTTATTAGGAGAAAAACCTGCCTTTTCCTATTAAAGAAAAACATTTAACATGTTTGGTTTATGCAATTTTGAGTATGAAGCATTGCAGTTGTGCCTGAGATGTCTATTTGATATTTAGAGCAGAATTTGATGCTTTAATAAGGGAATCCTCTGTCTCCCTCATCCATCATCCACCATCCTCATCCATCCAAACACCACTGTAAATTTGTCAGAGCCTTTTCCATATTCAGTACTTTATAAATAATGGCTGCTGTGATTTGAAAAAAGGGAAATGTGCATTTTCTGGCTATGTTATATGTCTGATCACAGTCATGGCGACATCTCATAGTTTTTGTTTTGCATCGCTCAGCCTCGGTGCATATAATTTCAGCCCCGGAGCCAAAGGACATTTTTGTATGTTGACCCTTATTGTGGTTAGTAGTTGCCAAAATGAAATTAGTTGAGGGGGTTGGTTGCAAGAGCAGACAAAACCCAGCCTCTGTTCCATTACTACGCTTTTATCATTGTCCATCGCCTCTCCTTTTCTCCTTTGCTATCTTAGGGATTATGCAGGTTCTCTGCAATATTCTGAAATTAATCAAAGCAAGCAAAACCCCATGCCTTATTATCCATCACGAGAGCAGAGTGGTTTCCACAACCCAGACAGCCCTGTGATGCTGTCCAGTTGTGTAACTAGAATTTTATTATCTTAAAAGAAAGGTTCTGCTTTTTACACAATGAAACCTTTTCATGTTAAACTTGTACCAGCTGTGGATTGCTCCATGTGAGTGTGACAATGGCTTGAATTTAACTGATAGCTGTTTCCCTTATTTAAATAAGGAACCAGTCTGTGTACAGTGTCCATTTCTTTCTTTGATTTTTAGCTTAGCAGAAGAGCTGTAAGTCCTTAATGCAGTGTGGGTCATAGAAGCTTTCTATGCAACGAGACAGGAGCAAACTTACAAGCATGCTTATCCAGTCTGGGCCTTGTGCTCCATCTCATCTTTTTATAATCATCCTCTACAAATTATTTGTTTGCACTAAATTAGTGGCCATTGTACAGATTGCAGACACTTAGTTTGATTGAAAGTAATAAAAGGAGATTATCTACTGGTTTGCTGAGTGAAGGTTCTGATTTGACCTACTGCCTGGAGAGAAAAGAATTAATCTTATAAACCCGACTTACTTCTGCCATGCTTTGAAAAACCACCAGAAATGCATTAGGCCCCTTTTGTCTTTAGTCCTGTGAAAGCTAAAGGTGGGTGGGCCATCCAGTGTAGGAACCAAATGGACCTGGCTTGTGTGTTATGCTTTGAGTGGTATCTTGAATTATGGGGCAGTGTGGGCAAGGAGGCTTTTTCTTGCTCCCTGACTGTAATTCCTACCCCCACAGTCTTGAAGGGGAGAAGGAAGAGGAGGGTGGTTTTATTTATTAAGTGTATTCTTGATGCCAGACCCAGTTTTAGATTTAATGTTTAGAATCTAAATGTGTTTATATGTGTTTTCACATATTGTGCTCTTGAAACAGAACATTGTTCTACTGGTTTTGTGAGCGTGGAAACAGGTTCAAGGATGAAAGGGCAAGGACCTTCAGCTAATGGGTAGATGATGTGAGAGTCAAAGTTCAGCCAGTATTTCCCTCCAAAGCTCCTGCTCAATGCCATGTTCTTCTGCCTCCTCTAAGACAGCAAAGATAGAGACATAACTCTAGGGGAGCAGAATGAGATCCCACTGTGTGCCCACCCTCAGACTGGCTCAGGGAGCCCTCGGAAAAAAAGAATGAAAGATCTGATATTGAGAGAAGCATGCTGTGTCCTTTTTCAGGAGAGAATGAGCAACGTGAATGGCGATGTGAATGAGCCCCAGCTTTGGAGCTGGCCAGGCCTGGGTGTGTGTCTCTGGCTCCTTCCCTCTGGTGCTGACCTCTCCAATCCTCTCTCTGCATCCGCCTCCATAACGTGCTCCTGAGTGGGTGGGAGGATGGGGGAACGTGTCCTGGTCGGACAGGGATGAAATGGGAGGGATGTTGGAAGTTGGGGAAGGTATTTAGCACCAGGAAGAAAGCAGAGTAAGCATGAGGGGCCACTTTTCATGTCTCCTATGGGAGAATCTTGAGGCACTTAATTCCAAAGAAAATTCCCACCTTAGAGGCAACAAATAATAGACATCAAGCCCACCTCAGTAATCTTTGATTTCTAAGCAGACAGTCCTTTCCCCAGAGCTACTTTTAGGCAAACTCTGTGGTGGTAACTCTGATCTTTATTATGGTCGTGCAATTTCTAATGAGTGTCTGAAACATTACTGAACATTGAATACTGGTTTTGGTCCTTTCCGTTCATGGAGGCAACCACAAGATCAGGAGGGAGGCACTGGATGAGCATGTCTCATATCTTCTCTCTTGTTTTGTATGTTGATTTCTGTCCTGCTGTGGGAGAAAAAAGTGATAGAGAAAAAAAGGGAGAGAAAAAAAAGGAACATTGTGATGGAACTATTGCTAGAAATACAAATTAGTATAGTCATTATGGAGGGCTCCCCAGCAACCCCACCCCTCATGTATATCCAAAGGAAGTAATTGGTGTATTGAAGACTTCTGTTCTCCCACCTTCACTGTAGCGTTAGTTATAACAGCCAAGACACGGAATCAACCTGTGTCCATCAACACATAGAGACATAAAGAAAATATGGTACACATACACAGTGGAATACTATTTAACCTTTAAACGAAGAAAACACTGTCGATTGTGACATCGTGGGTGAATCTGGAGGACTTTTTGTTAAGTGAAATAAGTCTGACACAGGAAGACAAATATCTCATGATCTCATTTAAATACGAAATCTTAAAAAATCGAACTCATAGAAATAGAATGGTTGTTCCCAGGGACTGGGAAGATGGGGGAGATACTGGCCAGAGGATACAAAATTTCAGTTAGATAGGAGGAATATGTTTAGGAGATCCAGTGTGTAAAACAGTGACTGTATTTAATAATAAGACATTTTGCAAATTGCTAAGAGAATGGATTTTAATTGTTCTCAGCACAAAAATAAGCATGTGAGATAATATGTATGATAAGTAGCCCAGCCGAGCTACTCCACAACATATATGTATTTCAGAACAGGCATATAATAAAGGTATACAATTTTTACTTGTCAATTTAATGAATGTGTCAGAAATAGTTCCTTTCACTCAAATTCTTCAGGTCATTCATTTAAAGGTTTTTTTTTTTTTTTTTAAAAAAGCTTTTCAGCCTTTTGTTGTTGATTATTGAAATCCATTTTCCCATAGTTGACCCCTTTTTAAATCTTGAAGTCAGGGAGGATAGAATGAAAGATGAGAAAGGGAAGACTAAGAGGGAAGGAGGTCAGGGGGATGAATGAAGTAGGCTGAGGCCCGGAGGGGGCTTGGGAGCTGTTGCTGTGCTGGTTAGCATGCCCAGGGCTGTTCTGTGAGCCAAGATGCTTGGAGGGAGATGACTGTGTGACCGTGGATGCCTGCTCCCTGGGGGTGTGTGTGCATTCAGAATTTAGTTTGTTGTCTCTCTACATTGCATGTATTTAGAGGTGCCTTTATCACCCACTAGGGAAATAAAATGACACAATCATTTACATTTCTGACAATGTTGTTCGGTTAATGTTGATCTAAAGAAAACCAGGCCAATACTGCTCGTGTGGTAGAGAAATAATCTGCTCTTTCTCTCACCTGGGCTTTGATGGAAGCGAATTGGCAGCTGGGAATCAAGGCCGAGTCGTCGTGTTGTCCCTGACAATCTCTGAAGTGTATCTCTGGTGTCTGCGCAAAGCTTGGTGGAGGGTCGCGGGTGGAGTGGTGATGTCGGATTGTGAACCAAGCTGGCCACGTGGTGCCCTTTGATGTCTGAACTCCAGGCCGTCTGGACTCCTCTTTCCTGTCCCTGGCCCACCACTCTCAGGAAGGAGAGGTGTGACGTGTCCCTGGGCCCTTGGCTAGAGTTTGTCTGACAGCCACCAGAGCACGAAAACCTCGTCTGTTTCTTCCATTTGGTCCCTTCCGAGGGCAGGAACCAGACCAGCGAGGAACAAGAGGAAGGTCCCCAGAGGCGGCCGTGGTGCTTCTCCCCCAGCTTCCCTCTGGCCTTTTGTCTTAGCCAGACTCAGGCTACTGATCTGCGAGTTGTTCTGCAGACGGCTCAACAGCAGACATCCAGCTGGGCTGACTTAACCCCGGAGTGTTTGTGTTTTTGTTTGACAGCCAAGACAGGGAGCAGGAAGGCTGTTTTCATTGGTATCAGCCTCAGTTGTTTCTCCAACAGCAGTCGGTTGAACAGCTCCGCTGCTTTCTGGAACCATCCTGCCATTGAAGTGAAGTTTGGATGAAGGACAGATGTATTATCTAGGATGGAATCCTGGTTCTTCTTCCAAAATATGTTCAATCATTGCCTGTGCCAACAAACAGTGACTCTCCAACATCCTGTTTCTGTAGGGACTATTTCTGGAGGGGGGAAAAGCCTCCATGATATTAATCCTCCCTCGCGGAAGCAACTAAGTAGCAAGTGCGTGTTGTTATACATTTCATCCCCGAGGAAACAGAGGCCTGGAGAAGTGAAGTGGGCCAGTGTC
Source organism: Hystrix cristata (assembly GCA_004026905.1). NCBI lineage: Eukaryota > Metazoa > Chordata > Mammalia > Rodentia > Hystricidae > Hystrix > Hystrix cristata. The sequence goes on along the minus strand of PVJO010022928.1, from coordinate 16,253 downwards.
TTCACAAAGTGCTGGGGGATCTTGTGGAAAATACAGATTTTCATGCAATAGTCTAAGGAGAGATCTGGGAAAGTTTATTCTAACATGCTCCAAGCTGGTAACTGAAGGTTGGAGATGTGGATCTTTAAGCTCAGGGTGAGTAAGCAACACTACTTGCCTGTGTCCCCAGGAGGCAAAACAACACAGTCATCTATTCAAAGCTAAATTTAAATTATTTCAAAATAGGAAGCATGTATTAGTTAAAATAGGAAGCACGTACTGTTCTGACCATATGGCATAAGACACCTGGATTGGCAGATTTGCTTTTTAGCAGAACAAGCTAGTTAGACTGGGTTCGTGCAGCCACAACTAGAGCCTGCCTTTGGTAACAGAGGCCCTGGAAATTGTATGCAAGTGGTAGTGCTTACAACAGAAGGCAATTGCCAGCTTAGAAATTCTTGCTTCATTCCAACTAAAGCCCATAAATCGTGTGTGTGTGTGTGTGTGTGTGTGTGTGTGTGTGTTTGTAGGTCCAATGTTATAGTTTCTAACTGCTCTTCTGTTGTCTATTTCCTTATAACATGTTATCAGAGAAGGGCTGACAAAAGGCAATCTTTTCCATGTGCTGCTTCTTGCAAAGATTTCACAATTTGGTGATGACTCGCACATCTGTGTGGAAATAGACGCTACTACGCTCAGCTGCAGTAGTTTATGGCTTTCTCTCCTCCAGAATATGATTACCCAGAAGTATGTAATAGTCATCTAATGGGGAGCAGGTGGAAGAAGAAACACAGTTCTTCTGAACAAAGGGAATGGATGTAAATTGCAGCATGAAGGATTTAGGTTAGACATCCACATGCTGGGACAATTCTTCTCTGCCAGTAAGAGCAGTGAAACGTTGGAAGGCAGGCTCAAAGCTGAGTTGTGGCGTATTCTCAGGGTGTTTGAAAGGAAAGGGCAGGTGGTTTTATTTCCGTGCTTTCTGTGCGGCTCCTCTCAGAGGGAGGCGACTGAATTCTGCAAGGGCTGGGGATCATTTTCGGTTCTGTGATTCATGAGAGCTGAATTCAGAATATCCGATTCAAAACCATGTCAAAGAGCCACATATTCCGGACATCATTCAGATCATCCTCATTGACACAGAGATGTCATTTTATGGCGGGGAGGGAGCTCTGATAAGTATTTGTTAAGACTGGTTCAATGTAATGTCTTTTGCTTTGCGTGATTTTCACCTTCTGTGATAATAGAATGGTCTTTTCTAAGGGTTTAAAACATAATGTAAGTACAGTGTTACCTGGAATGTTTAAGTGATCAAAATCCATCAGATATTAATTCTTTCCATAGTTAGGCTCTTCCAGCATTTCATATTCTATACAGTTGCCTTTTGTTTGCCTGTCTAATTGGAATTCACTAGGGGTGTCTGTGGGCATTGCTTTTCCTCCCTTGGAATGATTGGGTGCCGTAGGCCGTGATTAAGGATGTCCGTATATCGATCCCACATCACCACCCTGCTATCATTTTTGGCATGATACCATATTAAAACTTGTATCTCCAGAGAGAGTGACAGTGCCTGAAAATAATGGAGATTAAACTTTCCCAGCTTTTCGGAAGATCCTGAAAATAAAATACTGTGTGTCTTCTAGGTGAGTAATGGCTTCTTCTTATCATCGTAAGATCTTGCGCACACACAGACACACACACACAATCACATAAAGATGAGAAACGGGCATTTGAGTTTCTAGTGAATATATTCTAGGTCCATTACCTATGGGGTCGGCAGCAGTGTGTTCAATAAAATCCACAGCAGGCGGATAGGAATATCAAGAGATTCTACAGACTTTTCTCCCTGGGAGCCAGATACCTCCAACCTCAAGATGGTGAGCAGACGTCTATCCAGCTTTTGAAAGCGAGAATGCAGAAGATAGAAAAAAGAAGGTGAAGAACTTGATAGCTGGCCGTGACAGGCCTATATTGTTACGATTGTAGCATGTGTGGAGGGTTACGGTAACCTGGCTCCATACTGTTCTCTGTTGTTATCTCACCCCGTCCCAAAATCAACCCCTCAGTTGTTCCTAAGTCAGGCAGGATCTGGATGGGAAAATTGTATTCTGTGGTAGTGGTGAGTTTCAATATTAAATCTGAGTTAGCTAAAATGAGGCCAACACAACACAATTCATTCTCATCAGCTTGCCAGGTTACTAGACCAATGAGACTGATTAGTATAAGAAAAGAAAAGAGATGGAAGATTTGTCTCTATAATGTTTTTCTAATTTCATGAAGCCCCAGCAGTTTGCATTTTGTGGATCATTAAATTTCAAAATTTTGTGAATTCGAATTTTTCTAAGAAAGATGTTTCTAAATTGGAAAGACCCGACAAATAAATGAACTATTATTTATTATAGCCATCATTTCATAAATGACATTTGAGCACTGAAGGTATATGAAGGAGATGATCTCAGAATAAGAGTGCCTGTATGTTAAACAAATTTAGCTTTACGACCACTTCACTAAAGATCAGTGAAAACGTCTCCACAGACCAGCCTTGGCCGACTGATAGGGGTTTGGGTATAACTTCTGCAGAAACCAGTTGCTTGCCCAGAAGTTGACATGCATAAGGGGATCGGGTGTCTCCTGAAGTTCCCCCGATGACAGCTGTGAGGGATCTTCTCTGATGAGTCAAATATGCCATCAAAAATCAGAAACATTGAAATATTTTTATGAATGTGTCTTCATAAATGAAATTTCACATCATTTTGACTAAGCCAGGCTGGGAGAATTTCCTAGTACCTCATTTATTTTTTGATTATTTCTTCAAGATTCAGCAATTCTGTAGCCCTTTAGAATATAGAAAGATATGAAACCTCCTTTTCTGAGAAAGTCATATTATAGCTAATCTAAATCGTGCTGTTTTACATTGTTACAAACATGAGATGACCAAGAAATTTTACTGTAGAAGCTTCTGCATCATAATGTTTGAAATGAGAGATCTTATTACCGTTTTATAACCCTTCACTCCTCTTGCTACCGTGCAATGTGCAAAGCTTTTGGAATGAGGAAGGCCTGGTTAAGGGGAAATGAAACAAATACTTTTACTTTAGGGTCACAAACCAGTTGTGAATGCCGAGGCTAGTCCAAGCATTCTACACCTGTCTTCCAGTTTTGCCTCACCTAGGGGTAATTGTCCAATTTTTTCATCTGGATTTTATCTTTGGAAACAAGAACTGAGGGTGAGGTAAGTGTCCCGTGTCCACGCTCCATTTCAGCATGATAACATTTGTAACAATCGTTTTCCCTAAGAAAGTCTGGGCAGACTTGGTAGTAATCACATAGCATGGTGCAGGAGGAGAGATTTGAAGGATACTTTATAGAGGAGGGAGGAGCCGGGAAGGGTCTGGGGAGGGATTCAAGTTGAAATGCAGATGTCTGAGAAAGGTTATAACGGGACCCAGAAGTGAAAAATTGAAGAAGATGACAGAGTTGAAAGGTACAAGAGTATTTCAGATAAAACTTTATGGATTCCTTCCAATGCTATGTGGACTGCAGTTGGAGAGAGGTCCTCAGTCCTGTGTGTAATGTATTCCACAGCCGTTAGGAGATGCCAGATGTGTGTATGTATTGTGCTCTTTGGATAGACAGTGCTAATGAGCGTCTGCATGTGTTCTCTCACCTATATTTGCAATCAGCTACGGCTTTAAGGGGCCTGGGCCTCATGGGGGCATCTTCTAGGTTCATTGCAAATGGGGTTCTCCAGTGGTGTGCTATGATAATAATTTTGGCAAAAGAAGATGTTGCTTAAAACGTTTGCTTATTTAAATATTACATGGGCATTATCCATAGAAAGCTTGCTCCGGTTTTAGGCTCAGATCCCTGGAAATTCTTTTGTCTCTAGTGACTTGATCCTTACAGGACATACTGCTTTGGCTTAAAGGAAAATTAAAAAGGTCAAGTATCATTGAGCTGACCTTAAAGGAGTAAACAATTAATCTAAAGATCACAGTGTAGTCCTTTTATTGAACTCATTTTTGTTTGCTTTTTGTTTTTGGCCAGCTGTACTAAGGCATCCAAGCACTTGTATCTTTGTAATACTGTTTCTTTTCTCCACTTGTGTTAAAACACATATTAAGTCTAACAGTATCTACTTAGCATAAGCAAGAAGATAAAAATGATTTCTGTGATTGAAATGTTTGTTATTTAGCATTAAGCATCTTCCTACTCCCATGCGTTTTGCATTTTAATCCACTTGGTGCTTGGTTTGGGGATTTCTAGATTAGTTTTAATCCCCTGTCTAATAGTGGAGTAGTGGTGAGATTTATTTCGCAGGCAGGGGTTGGTTCTTGGATTTAAGAGGGCTCACGTGCACTCTTCATGCATATTAAATTTGGGAAACCACTGGTTCGGTATAAAAGGTTGGAGAAACATTCTTTATCTCAGAATGGTTCTCTTTAGGCACACGAAGTGCAGACAGCATTTATTGCATTAATGAAAAGAAAATTGATTACAAGTGCTGCTCTCTTTTGGGGTCAGACTAATGTTCTCAGAATGTTTTTTCCCCCATCTTAAAATGTGCTCCATCATCATTTCAAAGTGTTCTAGATGTTTGCTTTGTTTCTTGGGAGGCCACCTCCAAGGGAAAGATGAATACTTTATTGTGTAATGGGTTCTTTCTACAAAAAATGGAAAGTGTTGAGTGCTACCCAACCAGGGAAATAAATATTTTCAGAAATCAATGAAAAATAGGATAGTTCACTATTTCTGGGGAACCTAATAATTGTCAACTTTTCTCCAAATGGATGTAAAAACCTGTTATTTTGGATTATTATTATTATCTCAATATTTGCTGTGGTTCAAATGAGGTGAGAAGCAAAAACTTAAGATTCTGGTTAATACAAAAGAGAATCAGGACACTATGACCTTCCCATTTTTGTGATTAGTGAAAAAAAGTGATGCCGAAACAACTTGTGATAGCTTAGGTTTTCTTCCTTTGTTTTTCCTAAATAATTTCATTTTAAGGAAGAAAATGGAATGCATTATGGAGTAAATGATAAATTGACCGATAATGTGAACAACTTGAGCTATCGGTGAAAATTCAGGTTTTTATAGCAGCAAAAGATCATCCAATATTTTGAATGAATCTTGCCCACAGAATTTGAACTTCCAACTTTGCTATGATCCAGGAAATCTTATTCAGTTTGCTTCTCAGTGCTGTTTTTCTCCCCATTAAGGTCCAGTCCTCTAAAGTAAGCAGTGAGTAGTCTCCTAGTAAAAACAAAAAGACCCTCAAATGAGGGTAATACGGTTCAGCTTATTTAAGGCCATATTTAAAATCTACAAAACAATGTTTCCTTTTTATGATTTGAGAGTTCAAAAGAACTCTTCTGTGTTCTTTATTTTTTCATTCAAACTTTGACTTTTGGTTTTGTTTCCAAATTTATATTTTATTCATTAAATTTGGTGCCAACTGTGAATGTGTAAGTACCCCAAAGTTAGCGTAATTGGTTTCCTTGAGGGAAAAGAACCGGGAGACACAGTCTCTTAGAATGTTACTAATGTGATTTAAAGACCCGCTCAAGGTGACTATTAATATATACATTGAGTAATGTAAACAAATGGGCTTAGTAGCAGTTTTACCAAATTTGGACCCCTAGTCCAACTTTTTATCTCTGAGCTTCAGGTGTGAATAGGCTGTTGGATTTGATACTCTCTGAGGTACCTTTGGGCTCCAGGATTCTGTTCCTCTAGCTAATGTCAGACAGAAATCCGCAAGCCTATTAAATTTCTGTTTTGAAAATTCAGCCAGTTGGTCTTAAAATATTTCTTTCACATTGAATAAAACATTAATATGATGGCAATGTTTTTCTTTATTTCTGTTTTCTTTTTTTCTTTTTTTTTTTGCATTTTGTCACCATCTAAATATAAACTCCACAAGGGTAGGGACATTATCTGTCTTGTTCATTGTTGCTTTCCAGAGAATAGGATTTGTTACTTGTCTTATTCAATAAATGAATAAATGACTGGATGGATGGACCTGTGGAGATGTCTATGTCTCTTCTGAGTAAATTCTCATACAATGACTTCTTGAAATATAGTAATTCCCCTTGTCTGTAGGGGATAAGTTCTAAGACAGTCTGTATATGCCTGAGATTATAGGTAGTAACAAACTCCATATATATTGTTTTTTCCTATATGTGCATATGTAGGATCAAGTTTAGTTTATTAGGTGCAGTAAGAAATTAATAATAACTAATAATAAAATAGAATAATTATAGCTATAGTAAAATAAGAGTTATTTAAAACATACGCATTGTTCATTTCTGGAATTTTCCATTTCATTTTTTCAGACTGCAGTGATCATTGGTAACTAAAACTGCAGAAAGCAAAACCGGATAAGTGGGGATTATCAGGCTCTCTAGACTTAGAGAATATGTTCTTTTTACACATTGCGAGTACAGTCCATGACCAGCCAGACTATCCAGAGGAAGTGAGTTAGGGAAAAGAGTTTGGAACTGGGGGCCAAAATTAGGATATAGCATATTTTCATAACTTATGTTCATGTGTATATATGTATATAATATTAATGAATACATTATGCGTCATATATCATAATACATATGTGTGTATATATATAAAAATAATTAGTCATTGAGAAGAGGTAAGCAAATTGGACATTTTAGATATTTTTGGGAGACTATTTTTAGATGATTCCTTCTATTTAAATACAGTATAAACATACCATAAGGCAGCGTTTTTCAAATTTAGAGTACATGTGAATCACCTGGGAATCTTATTAAAATGCAGAATCTTATTCTAGGACGGGGCCCAAGATTCTGTTCCTCTAACAGATTCCCAAGCGATGCTAAAGTAGCTGGTCTCCAGAGCACGTTTTGAATAGCAAGGCTGCAGCAAGCTGCCACGTGCCGCTTATGCATACGCACTGATCGAAATCCGAAGGGGAATCTTGCGACACCTCAAAGGCCTTTGAAGTAGGTCTCCTCCGAGAGGCTCTCCTCAGCAAATCACCCAAATATATACTGTGTGTCTGCTAGGGACTGTGCTGGTCCCGTTACTCCTACTGACAGGCCGTATTAGAGTTCGGAGCGTACCCGTTTGTTACCCATTAGGAGCTCCTGGAGGGCAGGGACTATGTCCTAAATTGGTATTTGTTGTATATCAGGAAGTTCACACACTTTGGAAAACCTCAAGAAAATGACATCTATACTACCCCGTAGTGAGGGCTGTCAGGCACTGTAAACTACTATGGAAGTAATTCTTCTTTTTAACTACACAACATGTCATGCATATAAAAGAATGTAAGATTATGTATAGGTATAATTTAGAAAATATATATGTATGTGAAGGAGCAGTTAGGTATCTGTTTTATTTGTGCGTGTGTCTCCTGGCCTGCTCTCTAGAGGTAACCGGTGTGTTTTGCTAATTAGTCCTTTGATTTCATGTATGCTTATACACATGCACATATCCATAAACAGTGTACAATTTTTGTTTTGATTTCATTTAAGTGGAATTATACAGAATATATTCTTCTGTGCATTGGTCTATTTTCTGGCTTACCAATATTCTTTTGAGATTCATTGGTGTTGCTACATGTGGGTCATGATTCATTCAAAATAGTTGCTGTGTGTTATTCTATTTTATTTTAGAGCATAATCTTTCCATTCTATTATTAATAGGTATTTGGATTGCTTCTTTTTGTTGTTTATACAAAAAATGTTCTTGTACATGTCTTTTGGTCACATGTGTAAGTGTTTTTCTAAGGTATATCTATAATGAATTTCTGAGTCACGGAGTATGAACACCTTTACTCTATGCTCCTAAATTGTTCCTTTCTCTACTAGTTGTACCAGTTCACATTCATAAGAGAGTTCAATGATGTTCCATATTCTTTGTTTAAAAAATAGTTTAACCGTGGAAAAATACACACAACATAAAGTTTACCATCTAAGCCATTTTTCAGTGTACAGTTCAGTGATGTGGTGTGTATTCAACTCATTGGGCAACCAATCTCCAAAACTTTTTTCATCTTGCAAACTCTGTTTTCATTAACCATAATGTACTATTTTTTCCCTCTACACCCTCTCAATCAATTTTCTGTTTCAATGAATTTGATTAGCCTAGATAGTGCTAAAGTGGAACCATACAGTATTTGTCTTTTTGTGATTTTTTTTAACAAGTTTTTTTCCAAGTTATAGCATGTGTTAGAATTTTCTTCCTTATAAATGGTGAATAGTATTGCATGAATACAACACATTTTATTTATCATTCTTCTGTTGACTGGGTGCATTTACCCCTTAGCCATGGTAAATAATGATGTTATAAATGTGGGTGGAAAATATCTCTTTGAGACACTACTTTCAGTTTCTTTGGCTAAATGGGAAATCGAATTGCTGGATCATATGTTGTCTTTTTGAAGAGCTGCCATATTGTTTTCCATAGTGGCTATACCATTTTACCACATTTTTCATTCCAACTAACAGGGTACAAGGGTTTCAATTTCGCCACATTCTTATTGATATTCGTTATTTTTATTGTAGCCATTCTGTTGGTTTGAGGTCATATTTCATTGTGATTTTGATTTGCATTTCTCTAATGGTTAGTGATGTCGAACATCTTTTCATATTTCTTGCCATTTGTGTGTCTTCTCTGGAGAAGTGTCTAAGTTCTTTGCCTCTTTAATCAGGGTGTGTGTGTGTGTATTTTGTTGTTGAATTGCGGGAATTCTTTATATATTCTGGATATCAAAACCCTTTGCACACATATGATTTACGAATATTTTATTCCATTTAGTAGGTTGCCTCTTCACTCTGTGGTTTTGGTTCTTTGGTATATAGACATTTGAAATTTTGATGTGGGCCATTTTATCTGCTTTTACCATTGTTATCCATGCTTTTGGTATCCTATTTAATCACTGACAAATCCAATAATATTTTTTGTTTTTTTTAAGTGCCAGTTAGTTTTTAGTCATAGTTGTATTTAACAATCTGCTCCCAAAATTCCCGACAATTAATTTTTTTAATTTTTAATTTTTGACAAATCCAATATTATGAGGGCTTTTTCTTGTGTTTTCTTCTAAGAATTTCAGAGTTTTAGGTCTTATGTTTGTGACTGTGTTTGGAGTCTTGCGTTTTTGTACTTTGTAAGGGTGTAAGAGTCCAGCTTAATTCTTTTGTATGTGGTTATGTAGATTTCCCAGCACCATTTGTTGAAAGGGCTGCCCCTTTGCCATTAAAATGTCTTAGCAACCTCTTCAAAATCATTTGACCACATATGTGAGAATTTAATTTGGGGCTATTTTATTCCATTACTCTGTATGTCTGTCTTTATTTCATTACCACACTGTTTTGATTACTGGAGCTTGCTAATAAGTTTTGAAATCAGGAGGTTTAAGATCTCCAACTTTGCTCTTCTTTTTCAGGATTATTTTAGCTATTTGATCTCCTTGGGGGTCTAAATGAATTTTAGGACACATGTCTCATTCAGAATGTAGTTCTGAGTCAAGAGCTCCCTCAGAGCTTTTGAATAGCCATAATGCTAGAAGTAGAAGTCATATAGTTCTTCCTTCCTCCCTCCCTCCTTCCTTCCTTCCTTCTTTCCTTCCTTCCTTCCTTCCTTCCTTCTTTGCTTCCTGCCCATCCATCTGCCCACTAGGAATTGAACCCCAGGGCCTCACACATGCTAAGGACTTGCTCTACCATGGAGCAAAAAGATTCTTTTAAAAATATCATTGGGGCTTTTATAGAGGTTGTGTTGACTCTGTTGATTACTGTAGGTGGTATTGACATTTTCATAATACGAAATCTTCTGGCCAGTGAACATGAGATATCTTTCCATTTATCTGCATCTCCTTTCATTTCTGTCAGCAACACTTTGTAGTTCTCAATGTACTAGTCCTTTGTTTTCTTGGTTAAGTTAATTCCTAAGTATTTTATTCTTTTTGATGCCACTGTAAGTGGAATTCTTATTTTTCAGATTTTATTTTTAGATTGTTCATTTGTTAGTGTGTAGAAACAGATGAATATTTGTGTGTTGAGTTTGTATCAGCAACTTTGAGTTTCTTTATTAGTACTAACAATTTGTGTGTGTATGTGCACATACACGTGTATAATCTTCAGAGTTTTCTGTTTATAAGATGATGTCATCTGCAGACGGGGATACTTTTACTTCCTTTTCAATTTGGAAGCTTTTTATTTATTGCCTAATTGGTCTGGCTAAGACTTCGGTTCTGTGTTAGAAGTGGCAAGAGTGATATCCTTGCCTTGTTTCTGATTTTAGAGGAAAAAGAACTTTAGTCTTCAGCACTGAGTTAACTTTTCATGAACAAAATTTATATGTTGTAGTTGCCTTATATTCAGAGTTTGTGGTGTGTTTTTATCAAGAAAGTGTGTTACATTTTGTTGGATGTTTTTCCATGTCAACCGAGATCGTCATGTATTTTTCTCCCCCGTTCAGTTTGTTAATGTTTTGTACATCCTGCCTCATTTTCTAGTTGTTTATAGTAGAGAAAGCGGATAAGTCTGGTAGCAACCATTCTGTGTGCACGAAATCCTCTGGGTGTTGAGTTTTTTCAAATGTGTTTTTCCATATATATTCATAACTATCAACCTCTTGGGATTTTTTTTGTAGCGATTGGTATAGCTAGACATGTTTCTATCCTCTTCTTTCTGTTTTCTATTCATTTTGCTATTTTCTTTCTCCTTTTTCTTATCTCTTACCATTTTTTTTTTTGCTGGTTGATTATGCTTTGTTGTTGCTATTCATATCTATAGTTAAATAACATCTTAGCAAAAAAAGAAACTTAATCTGAAATAAATCAGACACTCGTGAGTACACATCGAATTGTTTCTCTGATATGAGAAACCATAACTGTAAATAAGAACAAAGCGGGTAATAGATATTATATAAAAAGAAGATAATATACAAAGGAGAGGAGTACTAGAAAGAAAGAAGGGGAAAAGCAGAAAGGCAACAAAGGAAAGAAAAGGGAAAGGGAAAATATGGAAAATTATGAATAAACCTGCTGTAAATAGGGAGGGAGGGAACAGAGGGGAGCGGTGGGGAAGAGGCTGGAGAACCAAGATGCATCATGTACAGGTACAAAATAAATGTGATGAATGTGACCATTATATGTAAAACATACCAATACATCTTCTTGGTTTAAAATTAAAAAAAAAACTTAATCTATTTTCTAACATATTAGGCCTATTAGAATGCTTATTGTACTCCGAAAAACAATTATGTATCATCATTGTTCAGTAGTTTGGTTCTACCTTTCTATTTTTAATACCACAAAGTACATCATTAATATCATTACTATGATTACTTTATTCAACAATATTTATTTGCATTTACATCAATTTTATTTGCTTACATTTATTTCCACATCTCAAACCTCCTTTTAGGGTTATTTTTCTTAGGAAGTTCCTTAGGTAAAGACATCTTTATAGTAGGAGTCTCAGTTTCTTGCCCGGTATGGAGGGGCACACTTTTACTCCCAGCACTCAGGAGGCTGAGGCAGGAGGATCGCTTCCAAGGCCAGTCTGGGCTACATAGTGAGTTTGAGGACAGCCTGAACTACATAATGAGATCCTGTTTCAAAAAGCAAAACAAAATGAAACAAAAAAGAGTCTCAGTTTCTGTGGATTTCTAAATTTATAATATACTTACCACTGCTCTGAAAAAATAATTTTGTGGTATATTTAATTCTAGGCTGCAGGTAAGTAACTTTCATTGTTTTGAAGCATTATTCTACTATGTTCTTATTGAAAGTCTGTGATAATTCTAATTATCACAGACAGCTAGAGAAGCTTTCTAGTCAATTTTCCCTAGCTTCTCTGAAGATATTCTTTTCATCTCTGGTATTGTATAATTTCACTGCAGTGTCTAGTATCTAGGCATTTTTATTTTTTTTTTGATTTGGTATTTGTTATAGTTCTTGACTCATTGGAATCATCTTTTCATTAGTTCTTAAAAATTCACAACTATAAGAGTGCCCACCTAGCAAGCACAAGGCCCTGCGTTTGATCCCCAGCATCCAAATAAAACAAAACAAAACAAAATAAAACAAAACTATAATTTCTTTAATTTTCTACTTTTCCATTTTTACATTTTCCTCTCTCCCATTTGCTCTGTCCATTTAGATATATCTTAGATCCAGGTACTCTCGCCTCTTCACCTCTTGACACTTCTTTTATATTCTCCATCTCCTTGTCTTTCGTTTAATTGATAATTTCTTCATATGTATTTTCCATTTCATGAATTTTCTCTTCAGCCATAATGAATTGGCTTTATAACCCCATCATTGAGTGTTTTATTTCAATAGCCATATATATATATATATTTATATATATAAATATATATATATTTAATTTTTATTTTTACCAAGAGCATGTATTGGTACATTGTGTACATAATGATCATAATTAACATGGTTATTTTGTACCCGTACATGATATATCTTGGCTTTCTCCCCTCTTCCCCTCCCCTCCGTTCCATTCACCCATCCCTCTCTATTTGCAACAAGTTTATTTACATTTTTCCATTTTTTTCCCTTTCATCTTACTTTTCTTCCAACCTTCCTTCTTTATCCCTTTTTTCCCTATCTAGTTCTCCTCTCTTTTGAATACTATCTTTTTTTTTTTTTAACATAATATCTATTCTACCGCTTTGTCCTTATTTACACTTATGGTTTCTCATATCAGAGAAACAATTCGATGTGTACTGATAGGTGTCTGATTTATTTCACTTAATAGTATGTTCTCAAGGAACATCCATTTACATACAAATGACTCTAGTTTGTCCTTCTTTATGGCGGTGTAGTACTCCATTGTGTGGAAATACATTAATGTCAAGGGTTCAATTTGTTTTTCTTTCAAATGATTTTAGTAATTTTTGGTACTCTTTTGGTTTTTTTTTTTTTTAAATCATTCGTTCTCTGCTCTGATTTCTTCAGATATTTTGGCTCTTAGATGTTCTACCTTCTGCTCTAAAAGGCTCCAATGTTTACATTCTTTGAGGATCTAATCTCATATTTGATGTTTCTATGGCTGTCGCTCATTGTGTCTATCTTCTGATGTGCTAATCGATCTCTTTTTATGAGTCCCACTTATTGATCTTCTTAAACAGCGGGAGTCCTCTGGACTTCATTTTTGATAGCTTTTTCTGAAAAGATGTCCTTGCTTCTGCGGCCGAGAGCTGCTCGGTGTGACGGCAGCCTTGCGGGGGTCTTAGTTTGGAGCAGAATCTCAGGCTCAGCTGCTTGCCTCGCAGTTCAGACCCTCAGTGCGTGGAGAGACACTTCGCAGCTGTCCTTGCTTCAGGGAGACAGTTTCGTTCCACACTGTTCTGGCTTCCGCTAAATGTTTTCGCTAGAGAATACGAAGTCCTGGCTCTACTGAGACAGTGTCTAAGACTTGAGAGATCAATAAAGTCTTAAAAATGTGAATCATCCAGATTACAGGTGTCATGAATTACCGGCTCCTTCAGGACTTTCACACAGACATAATGCTATGAGAAGGAGAGGTCACATAGTTTATTTTTAAATGCTGTTTAATCCTTGACAGAATAAAGAGGTTCATAAAGCTTATCTTTTAAACTACTTTATCTCTAATTCTTTTGGAATTTCTCTGTATACAATCATATTTTATTCTAATAATTAAAAAAATTGTTTCCACATCGTCAATCCTTATAGCTTTTAATTCATTTTACTTTTTTACTGCACTCCTATTCAGTGATGAATTGGGCATATATTAGTACTTATCCCTGACTTGTTCCTGATCTTCAAGGAAATCCTTTCTGTTTTTTACCACTCCTAAGTGTGAATAAAATATACAGTGAATGTTTAAAATTTTTTACAATAAAATATACGTTGCTGTTAATCCCCCTCGAAGTACTCTACCTCACTTCAAATATACTTAGCCCGTTATTCTTGCAGCTTTCTGAAGAAGTTCTGGAAATCCTCTTTTGTGAATATCTTTACAAAGTAAGATAAAAAAATAGAGCAGGCTTGTAAGAATATTGTAGTGTGTCCCCACCCACCTTACTCACCATATCTGGCTCTGTGTAGCTTCTGGGGGGGAGGGGCGGCTCTTCCCCAAAGGCAAAATGAATATGAAAGGTGAACTTTTGGAATCAATTCAGGAATGGGACAGCTGGGACATTGCAACTAAAAAGACACTCAAGAAAGAGGACTTCCAGAACTGTTTCAGAAAGTGGTACGTACGATGGGATAAGCGTGTTTGGAGCAAGAGAGAGTATTCTGAGTGGAGTTAATTGCATTGTATCTTTTACTATAATATTGGTTTTTTTATAATATTGTTTTTAAATTTAAATATTTACAGTAGTTTTTGATCATGCTGTATATTTGCTCCATTGTGTGTGGAACAATTGAGTCTTACCAGAGAAGCTGAAGAGAGCCTTGTAAGATTTAAACTGGATCTCAGGAATTGAGTAGGTTGAGGTGTAAGATAACTGCATACCACATACCAATGAGATTATATTGTTTAATGCAAGAAAAGGTTCTAAGAGTTACATTTTTTGATCTCGTGTTTGCATATTCTTTATTTGTGTATATATCCCTGCGTAACAAAGATAAACCCATAAATTTTATTTTCCAGCTTCCATTGTAATTGACATAGGTAAAACCTTTCTGCACGTATAATTCTAATCTCAGGCACAATTAGTAGGTAGTAGGACCCAAATATTCAGGAAGTTAGGGACAGAAAGGTGTAACAATGGACTATAGCTTATTAAATTTTATTTTCTTTTAGCAAGTTACTGTTTTTCCTCATTTACCCCAGACCCAAAGACACACATTTCATCCCTTAGGAATAAGAACCTCATCAGCGATGAGATTCTGGGAGTCTGGGAGAGGCTGTGTGGGAGACCTGTGTCATTCACTCAGCTCTCACCCACCGTCATCCTAGAACATATTTCAAAACTTGCCTTCTTGTCCTACTATGCAGTTTAGTTCTTCCTACTGCCAGTCCCTATCTTTCGATCAACTGGCAATTGAATGAGGGTAGGCATTTACCTAAAAATACTTCCTTTCCTCAAAACTAGGAATTGGAACCCAGACATTGACTCTGTAAGAAGGTAAATCTGAACCCTGAAAGTTGGAGTCATAGTGTGGCCATCTGCACCCACTGTGGGAACTACGGATGGGCGAAGGTGCTTATGTGAAGAAGAGGGAAGAATTCAGAGGGAAGTTGAGGGCAATACTGGGAAGAAAGGACTTGCAGAATTTCTGACGGCGACAGCGTTTCTCTGCCTTGGTCCATGTCCGCAGTCCATTTCCAAACCTTAATGGCTTGCAGGCTTTGGGTTCCATGAGGCAGCCCCCTGTCCTAATAGGGACTTTTGTTTTCTGTGCAAAGGCCTTACAGGGCTACTGGCTTTGGCAGTTAATATACTTGCAGCTAAAGTCTACTTTTGTTGCATGTTAGCTACGTGACCTGAGCAAGTTACATAATCCGTCTAAACTTAAATTTCTTTATTAGCAAAACTGAAAGAGTAATTCTGTTTTGCAAAGCTCTTGTGAAGATTTGCACTGATGGACATAGAGCAACCGGCTTAGAATAGGTTTTCAGTAAGTAGTAGTTGTTACCTTTAAATTATTTCTAAATCCAATATTACCTGACAGTACATCGAATGCATTTCTTGTCACACATCCTCGTGTGCTTTGTGTTATTATTTCCTGGATGTGTGCCCTATTTTAACACTCAGTGTCATGCTTAACAGGGTAAATTCTAACCTGTGACTTTCTATACTGTATTGCAGAAACTACCCCCGAATTTGTGGTCAGTAAATATTTATTGGATAGGATAAATACTTTTGGGAGTCTCCTGTTAGGGAAAACCAGAAAAGCCAAAAGTAGGTACTTTTTACTTGTTCTTAATTATTGTTATCTTTGAAAACTGGCCAGTATTCTGGCCAAGTACAGATTCTGGTGTCTTCCATTACAGGAAAGACTACGCTTATGTGAAGATTTCTGGGTACACAGAGCACTAAAGACTCTGTGTTGCTTTACTTGTAAAATTTCAAGTCAAATTCTTTAAGGAAATCCAATATGTGAAACAAAAATAAGCAGGGATTTTGTGGCTAAGTAGGAAAGCGTGACCCTAGGCTCCACATCTCATCTTTGCAGTAGACACCAAGGCACCTTAGGATTCTGCAGAAAATATTTTGAAAACCATTACTTTGGATTAGTTAGAGTAGTCCAGGGAACCAATAGTTATTATGGATTTTTACTGAATTAAAAAAAAAAA
>PVJO010022927.1:0-27082 GCA_004026905.1 Hystrix cristata | reverse complement strand
TTTTGATTTGCATCTCTCGAATGACTAGTGATGTTGAACATTTCTTCATATATTTATTTGCCATTTTTATTTCTTCATGTGAGAAATGTTTATTCATTTCAGTTGCCCATTTTTGGATTGGGTCTTTAAATTTGGGAGGTTTAATTAGTTTTATTTTTTAATTTTTTTAAATTTTATTTTAATGTTACATTTTAGATGTACGTAGTGATAACATTCATCATAGGGAATTTGTACCTGTACATGATATATCTTGTTGCTTCTTTTTTCCCATTCCCCTCCCTTCACCCCCTCCTTATTTACAAAAGCTTTGTTTCCAATTTTTCCTTCCATTTCTTATTTCTCTTGTCCCTCTGTTCCTAAGAACAGTAATTTCTTAATAACTAGAAATGTTATATTTACTAGGAGAGCAATTTTTAACGAATTTTTGACATAGATTATTGATAGTTTACTATCTGTGCATGTTAAACCAATCATTTAAGTATAATTAGCTGTTTACCTGTTTCTAAAATGTCTTTAAATATGGAGTGTTCAGCCTCCTGTTGTATCCTAGTCATAGTGACCTGTTTTTCCTTTTGACATTGTCCTAGGTAATGTCAGAACCATTGATGATGTAACAGTTACCAAAATTGTCTTATTGTCTCCAAAACTTTCTTCCAAGAACTTGCCATATATTCTATAATCTTTGATACTGCTCCTTTTAAATTTACTACATGTACTGGCAATGAAACCAACCTTAACTATTGCCTAGCCAAAAATAATTATGAGAGATCATTCTGATTTCAGATATGTTAAGAAGTTCAAAAGATGTGGGTCTCTGAAGCAGTTACATATGGTAGTTTAAAGCTATCCCTGGGAGATATCATATTAAGGCAAATGGGGAAAAATTTAATGTTTTTAATATTATGCCATAGAAATATGCTGTTAGTTCTGTCTTGGTCGAAATGGTCATTAGTAAATTAGATGACATGAATTTCAGAACTATGTGTTACATGAGGCTGGAGTGAATGTCAATAAAATAAATAATAAAAAACACAATCCAACAGAAGGGCTTTCATGAGGATTATAGTGGTGCTGTGTGCACTGTTCTCTCCTGGTAAGGGTCAAAATCCTCACTTCTGGTTTCAAGAGAACAAAGAATTCAAGATCAAACCTTTATCAGAGAGCAGGTGGGCAGAGCTGGGGCGGCAGGGAGCGTCCTGCAGGTTCACTTGGCCAGTTATGAACAGAGGATGAGCTGGTGGGCAGAATCCGTGTTAAAGCATAACTCCCAAGTCTGTTTTGACTCACAGCAGATCAGATGCTTTTTTTTCATAAATCCTGTTTACAATTCTTGTGACTCTTGAAACTTTTATGTTCTTAAAGTTGATGATGAGTTTAAGGTTCTTCTGCAGGTTCTTTGCTAGCTACTTTGCGATTTGTATTTCATTTGACATCTCACGTTGGTATTTGATACTTGGGATATGAGGATTTCAGCAGAAGTTGTCATTTTAGCTATTACACTGATGCACTTAAGATGCCGCAATAAGCAAAAAGACTATTTCTGATTGGAGCATGAAGAGTACAAAATGTGCAATCAGAAACTTCAGTCTCTGAGCTTGAATCTAAAACAAATTCTCTAAGTGTAAGGTTTTTTCCAGTTTCTGTTTGTTTTGTCAAATTGCACACAGTAAATGAAAATAACTTATGTTATTCATTCTCACACACAATTTTTAGCATCCCTACTTATAAATTTAATGCTTTTGAACTTACTCAAAACATCAATTGACATTCAGATGAGAAAGAAATATATTAGGGTCAATATAAGCCTGGGAATTATTTACCCGGGAAAACTGAAAATAAGTAACAAACTTTAATGTTTTCTATTATTAGTAACATACTACTAGCAGCACGATTCAAAACTGCTAATGACAAGAATGTATTTAGATTCCTTGACGAGGAAGCCAGCGATATGGAATTTTGGGTGGATTATTGATCCTTGAACTTTTCTTCATTTGAAAACAGAGTAGTCTAAGATGCATTTCAGTTTTAAGATAATTTGACTTATTTTATTTTTTAATTGATATATAATTGTATAAATTTATGAGGTACAGTGTAATGTTTTGGTACATGCATTACATAATGACAAAATTAGTATGTTATATCAAACATTTTGACGTAAAACATTAAAATCTTCTCATAACTATTTTGAAAATAGACAATGCAATGTTGTTAGCTACAGTCACCCGGCTGTGCAATGGAACACCAAAATTTATTCCGTTTTCTAACTTCCCTGTCCAACCATTCAGTTTCTCCTTTCCACCTCTGGTAACCACTGACCTGTCTCTACTTCCATGAGGTCAACTTTTTTAGATTTTATATATGAGTGATATCATGTGGTGTTTGTCTGAGTGTGGCTTATTATACTTAACACATTAAAAAATATATATATATATGCACACATAGTATTCTATAGTAATAAATGTAACCAGAAAGGTGAAAGACCTTTGCAATGAAAACTACAAAACACCTATGAAAGTAATGAAAGAGGGGACACACACACAAGAATTTTTATTGCCAGAATGTCTGTATTACCTGATGCAATCTACAGATTTACTCAATCCCTATCAAAACACCAGTGAAATTCTTCACTGAATTAGAAAAGGCAATGCTAAAATTTGTATAGAATCACAAAAGGCCTGGAGTAGCCAAAGTATTTTTGAGCAAAGAGAGCAAAACTGGAGGCATCATAGTACTTGACTTCAAACTAAACTATAAAGCTGTAATAACCAAAACATTATGGTGTTGGTGTACAATCAGACACATGTACAAATGGAATGCGATAGACAGGCCAGGAAAGAGTTGTGCCTGTATAGCCAACTGATAGTAAGCAAAGTTGCTAAAAACTTATTTTGAGGTTAGAACAATCTCTTCAATAAATGATTCCCATGCATGGAAGGGGGCCTCGGTTAATCGTAAAACATGCTTAAGTGTCTGAATATAAAGAAACTTAAGGCATTTGAGAAATGTTAGAAGAGATCACACATTAATCAATATGGCTGAGGGCTCTTTGAACTTATTATGTTACTATTCTAGGACCCTTGTTTTCAGTATTTGGAATGTATGTTGTCTTTCATAATAAAATAAGCATTCAATTTTATTTTGAGCAATGAGATTTTATCCAAAGTTTTCTTTGAACATTTGTTTACTCCGATATTTCCTGCAAACCATCTCTAATCACTTCATTTGAGTATGACTTTTCTCCAACTGGAGTATGCTATTACAATATTGTGTTAGCAATTATTGTATCCTTTGTGCTCCTGGATTGAGTAGGAGGAATGTGTTTATTGTACTCGTCCTTCCTTCACTCACTCATTCATTCATCTGTTCAATGTTTCATGCAAAGTAGAAAATAGTATCGCTTCTGGTTTGGGGATCAAATCAAAGACAGACGCCGTTTCTGGCAGCATGATGATATTGTTTTGAATACAGTAAGTTTCGAGCTGGTGGCACTGTCCAAGGTGATGTTATCCTTACCCATCCTGTGGTGATGAATCATACTTTATTTTTTTTTTTGAACTCCTACCTTTAGTGGTTATGTTTACATAATCATAAATTAATAATATTCTTCTACAAAGACATTGAATTTCTTTTAAGATTTTAAAGTTAAACTTTCTTATCTGTTCTACATACTATTGTCCAATTTGTTATTAAATACTTATTTTCACCTTGACATAATTGAGTTTCATTTTATGTGGCTTTGCCTTTTAATTAGGAAGGTGATTGCTTTGGTCTTAAGAAAGTGAAGAAAGAAAATACAAAGCTTTCAGTAGAAAAAAATCTGTAGAGAAGTCACAGAGTCATTAATAGATGCAGAGTTTGTGTTCCGAAAAGGTCAGTGACTTATACTGGCTGAGATTATTTTCAGCTCTGATTTTCTTTATGATGAAGTCTTCCTGAATATATTATTGCTAATCTCTTAGTTAACCTAATGAATTATTTCATGTGCAATATTCATGTTTAACTGAGTAGTATTGTAAAGGTAAAAGAATTTTTTTTTTGGGTTAAAAGAAATTTCCAGACTAAAATACAAAATGGAAATCAAATTATTTGTTTCCTTTTGGCTTTTTCATTGTTATTACTATGTCAGTTCATCTTATAAAAACATCTGTGCTTTTTACTTGAGTTAAATGTAAATCTAACATCTTGAGTGCAGCCCAAAGTATTTTAGGGTTGTAAGTGCTTTGATGAAAGGAAATCAGTGTCTGTCAAGGGACGTAGGAATGAAGAGGATCATAAACATTTTCATTCTGCGCTTCGTGCTACCTGTAGTACTGTTCAATGAGAAGACTCTGCAGTGTGTGAGGTAAATGAAATTTCATCTTCTAATACATTTAGATCACATTTCAAACTGCCAGAAGTGGTTCAGCATATATTCTCTGCAGCCTGGCGAATTAAGATATTTTAGTGTGAGGAAATAGAATCTCGATGAAAACTTTTATATTTAGTTTAGTGTCTCATAAAGCAGGCTTACAAAATCCTGGTGTGTGTGTGTTTGTGTGTGTGTGTTTGTGTGTGTGTCTATGTCCGTGTGCTGCACAGATAGTTGACATCGCCTTGGCAATTCTGCAGGATCAAATTGCCACATTCAGTCTTCGGTGAAAGCAAACCCAGCCTTGCCTCTTCTTCCCATCTGCAAATGAGAAAAAAATCTATCTTTGTAGGCTTGAGTACTTGTGTGTCTTTTATTGCAATGAAGCCATTATAAAAATTGTAATAAACTCCACTGGGGGCAGGGGCAGATTTATTCGACTTCGTATCTCACAGAGTCTTGCCAGTACCTGGATCATAGGAAGTGCCCAATTAATCTTTTTAAATCAGAGGATTTTTTTTAAAGAAAGAAATTATATCATTGCTTTCATATTATAATCCAGAAGTTTTAAAAAGTGCAGTAAATTGCTTGATGATGGTCACAGCTACAGTCAGGTGGGTCATTCCCAGCAGGCTTCTGCAAAATCTCACTTCTGAAGACCATTCTGGTTTACTTCTTTCTTTCTATTTATCAAGACCTCTCTTAGGTGGGAATTAACACAGAGATTCTGGGAAATGAAGTTCTCAGGCTTTCAGTACCTGACACACAGGGGAAGGTGAAGAAGCAGCTGGATTCTGACTGAGTCACTGAAGCTAGAACAGCACAGTTCTGGGTACGACCCAGAGAAATTACCTGGAAATGACTATATAAATACTAGGTATATCAGGGATTTATATGCTAGGTCCAGAACTTTGACTCTATAAGGATGCACTGTGTACAAACTTCAAAATGACTTCATCTTAATGATTTCCCATACAATTTGAGATAACAGCAGTATATAGATAGACAATTCCTATGTATGTCTTTTTGGAATTTTTCTAAAGGTTCTCTTCACTGAATTGTTAGTTTGAAGAGTCTTTATAAAGAAGGGTTAGTAATGGGAAGTTATCCCATATGGGTGCCCAGAGTTTCTGATACTTCCAAGTTACTGTTTTTTTCTTTTAAGGAATTGTGAGTAGACTAAGAGTTTATCTATTCAGTAGCTACCAAAGGAAAATGGGATCTGTAACTGACCGGCAGCACTCAAGTCAGGTTAAGCAACTTCAACAAGAGGGAAAAAAGTGTAATTTCCACAAATTTTGTTTTCTAAGTTCCTTATTGTCATGAAATGATTTTCTTAACTTTTATAATGCTTCTATTAAAAATTGTGAGAAACAAGTCCTTTGTAATGTCCTAAATGAGGAATATCACCCCTGAATCCACAGTCATTGCCCTGAGAGGAATCTTAAAAGGAGTCCCCCTAACTTTAAAGAGTGCTGACATACACTAGGTGCACATTATGTATTTGCCAAATAAAGGAAGAAATGAATGAATGAAGTAAAACATTATTATTATGGCATCAGTATCTGGATAGTATTTTTGCATTGTTTTATTTATTATGAAACAAATATTTAATGTGACTGTTGGATGAAAAGAGTTTGGATTCATTTTCTGTTATTCTTCAATGTTGGTTCACTGCTGCACACTGCCTTCCAGGGCACATCTCAACAGGATCCAGGAAGGCTACTACCAGATCCCTTTTTTCCTATGGTTAGCAGTAAGTTTTGGGGGTCAGGAATGGGAATTAAGGTTATAGTGCTTTGAGAAGATAAACGATGATGTGCAATACCTATAATATACCATTATTTACCTCTGAAGACTCAACCATCTATGATTTAGGCACTTTCTGTCTTTCTTTTCTATTTCCATGTTTTTTATATACATCTCAATTAGCACATGTTTATATTATATGCACTCAATTTGTCAATATTTATTGAGTACCTGCTAGATTAGCAATGGCATGGAAATAAAAATATATCATTTCTCATTTGGAAAATTTGCAGTTTAGTTGTGGAAACAGATGGCAAGACTAGAAATTTAATATATTGAGGGAAATATAGGTATAAAGTTATACAGTGGTAGAAATAAAAAAGCTCAACTAGACTAAAAATGTATTTAATTTTCAGAGTGGATTGCAGGGCCCAAAGAATATATTATTCATTTTGTATCTCCAACAATAATTAATAGGCTTCAGTTAATGGGAAATACATTGATTAATAAATTCTCAGAGAAATTTTGTTTGTAGTCATGAAATGTACTAGAGGTACATTCTCAGTGGTCTAAACTTTATATTATGTATTTTATTTTTAAAACAAATTTTAAACATTTAAAATAAACATAATTCATACTAAATTCTGAATTCATCCCATATACTTTATTTTTTACCTAAGTTCTTTTGAGTATTTTGTGTTGGAAACAGCACTGGTCCTAAATTAGAGGCAAATTGGAAAGTTTACTTTCATTCTTTGGCAGTAACAGAAATGAAGCATTTCCATATTTCTAAAAATTGGCACCTCCTGTGCCACCGTGGCTAGCTTGGATTTATATTTAGCTATGAAGGTGAGATTGGAAGTGATTCCCTGGACTTTTCAATGGGTAGACACAAATCTAATTTGAGGTGTGCTGAGAGTACATTTTGTCCCACTTAAGCACATGTAAAATGCTGCTGCCTATTAGGTTCACACTTGACTCATCCTTAACTCATACATTGATGCGTGTTCAAGACACATCACACCAGCCTCCTACAGCTTTCCTTCCCACTAACACACAACTGACTCCACATGATACAACACCCACCATTCCTCAGACCAGCAGGATCACTAGAATGTATTTCCACAAAGATATGTAAGAAAGAACACACACAGCTCTCCCACACAGCTTGGAACCATCATGCAGAATGAAGTGCAATCTATTCTGGTTTCATATTCCTGTTTTCCAAAGGTGAGTGGGCAGATCCAGAGATAATGGTGTTGTAATAATTTCTGTGGCCATAAAGGAGCTTTAAAAATGTTCAGCAAATGCATTTGTTGGGGTGCTCTGTCTTTGAAGTTAACTCTTACATCATGGAAATCAATTTACTCACATTTTTTTAAATTCAAGGTATTTTCACATACGCTTTCCATTATCATCAGTTACTTCCTCAAAGAAGTATTCAATCTGTGTAGTGAAATGAGTCTGCTTTTGCATTTCAAATATCAGTAAACCTTATTATTGCCAACATCTGAATTCCAGTTAAAAGCAAAATAAAACCAAGACAATGAGTTGGGACACATCCAAGTGAGGGCGCTTCACAGATAGCACGTCTACAACAAGAAGGCAATTGTTAAAACAAAACGTGGGAGTGGGAAGATGTCTCTTAGGCATTCAGGTTTATACAGGCTGCCTCATTTTCTGCGTTAAATCATGTGTGCTTCATAGCTGGATCCTGAGAGCTAAGAGACCTGGATCCTTGTCTCACAACTACTGCTTATTACCTGTGTGACTTTGGACAAATACTCCTGTTGCCAGTTCTCATTTTCTTACAACTAAAACTGGGTCGCCATATTTCTGTGATGATTTGTATATGTATCATCCGTCAGCTGGAAAATCAACACCCACAGGTTTCTATTAGATGTAAATAAAAATGGAAGAAGGGGTGTAGAGAGAGATAAACTTATGGAACATCTAATTATAATCATCTTTGCTAATCTTCAGTGCTATTAAGGTGTTAGATCTTGTGTTTTTCTCTGTTATTTACTAGCCACAGAGTTTAGAAAGCAGCAATACCTTGCATATGTCCCCAAATTAGAAAATGGTATAACTAAATGTTTAGTATATTAACATAATATAACTCTTACAAATTGCCAGGAATTAATTATAATTTACATATCAAATGTTTAAGAATATTTAAAGAAATAGTATTATTAATAGCTCTTATGCTAATGAAAACATTACATTCTCCTTGTAAAACAATCTTCTACATTTGCTGTAATGGACTTTGTTTTGGTTTTAAAAATCTCTATTATCTGTGCATATTTGTACATATTTCTCTGATTAGTGTCCTTTGAGTTAAATTCTAATTAACAAGTATGAACTTTTTGAAACCTCTTTAAACTCATCTGGTTTATATTGGGAAACTATTTTCCAAAAGTTTG
Organism: Hystrix cristata; assembly: GCA_004026905.1. Lineage (NCBI taxonomy): Eukaryota > Metazoa > Chordata > Mammalia > Rodentia > Hystricidae > Hystrix > Hystrix cristata. The sequence continues at coordinate 18,562 of PVJO010022927.1, read as the reverse complement.
TAAGTGATCACATTTTCACCTGAGTATATGATTGTGTCTGCCCCATCACCCATTCTACCATGATAATTAACATTCCTATAGATACTTGCTAGTTCAATTAGTAATAAATGAAATTTATATTTTTGTTTAAATGTGCATTTATTTAATTCTATTGAAGGAGAACATCTGGTTTTATGTCCATTTTTACATTTAAGAACTTAATATCTCTGAGACCTGTCTTGTTATGCGAGGTGAAGTAAAGTTCTATTGGGAAAATTCCCCTAAGTGCTCACAAAAATTTTTTTAACATTATTTATGTATCACCATCTTTTCTTGTTTGATTTGTGATGCCTCATTTGTAATGTTGATTTTTCTTCACCGTTAACATTAGTGGATGCTTCTACATCAATAGTGTGGACAGAGTGCATGATGGGAGATCATAGGGGCAGAGATCAGCCAGGCTTCCCAGATCCTGGGACTTCTCACCTGCGTTCTTCATGGGGAGTAACTGTCAACTTGGTGCACTGTGGAGAGGAAGTCTTTTCAGGAAGAAGGAGAAGATTCTGTAATGGCTCAGACTGGAAGGAAAGTATCAGTATGAAGCTGTGTATTATAAGAACAGGTGCTGGTGGAGTGGCTGGGAGCAAAAACGAGCAGGATCTTTATATTAGGACTCTAGGTTTTTCTCTTCCTTGCAAATTGGAAGAGTAAAATGGCTTAAGTAAAAAAGAAATTTCCTAGTTCCTGCAATTTGTAAGTCCGGGAGTAGAGCCAGTGGGACACAAACAACATCATGGTCTTGTTTTCCTCTTTTTGTCCAATCATTTATCCTCCCAAGAGAGAATACCTTGCTTTCTCCCAGTTTCTGGTGTAGTGGGAAGGTAATTTCTTTGGCCCGATTCCTTATCGGGTATTGGCAAGTTGTGATCTGAGGGCAAACTGGTTCTAGATCCTTTATTTTAAGGCCAATATATTAAGAACTCTTTTTGAATGTTTGAAGACCTATAAACAGACAGACAGACAAAAACAAAGTTAAGTATGTAATTGAGACAGTGTATGGCTCAAATCTCAGAATCTTTGACATCTGGCCTGTGACAAAAAAGTTTGCCAATATCTCCCTTTCTTTGGGTGGTGGGGATTGAACTTAGGGCGTTGTGCTTGCTAGGCAAATGCTCTACCACTGAGCTAAATCCCCAGCCCTCCTCCCTTTCTTAACTAAAAGTCTCATGATTGTCTCTGACTTGACTGACTTGGCTTAGTTCGTGGGGCTGTCACTGTCCAGCCACGCTGAGCAGTGGTCAGTAAAAGTTTCATGCGTACTCTGGGAATAAAAGATGGAAGCAGTATCGCATGAAACCTCTGGACTGAGTGTGGAAAGGAAAATATAGCTACCTTGGTGAAAATCAGAAGAAAGATGAATGGTCCATGATTTAGTGTCTCACACAGCCTTGTGAGCCATTTTGAAGAGAATATACTCACTTAAGAGCAGCAGGTCGACACAGAAGGCTTTTATAGTGTGAACCTGCATGACTATATCTATATTTTAGCACAGTAAAGTATTTAAATTAATTTCAAAATGGAAACTGTGTGTTTTTCCACCAATCAGTCTCACAAAGTTCTTTCACCTGTACTCCAGGGAGCTGTTCTTTGCCAGATCACTCTCACCGGTGTGAGTCATGATTCTCAGAGCAGGAAGAGCAGGACACAAAAGAAACTTTTGGCTAAAGTTCCCAAGAATGACTTAGATGCTTGCTAGGAGAGCAAGTCTTTCCTTGTCCCAAAAGTAGGTGAGATTCTGGCTGAGAATGGAGGAAGAAGCCATGACAACTGAAAAGGGATAAAATTTAATTCTGAAGGAGAAGGGAGATGGGAAGGTGGGAGAGGGGAACAGAAGAAAGTCTTTCTTTCGCAAAGTAGCTTTTCAAATTTTAATGTACATATTTGCCATCTGTTGTATATGTTAGAATGCATATTTTAATTTACCAAGATTGGGGTGAGGTTCAGAAATCTACAGTTCTGCCATCCTGGCAGAAGCCATTGTTCCTGATCCCGAAGCTTCAGTTTGAGTAAAGAGGGCCGAAGGCACGTGAGGGCTACATGGAACTTGACTCAGTGCCCAATTCTCTTTCTTGTGATTGTCCAGGGAGAACAGTGGTCAGCCCATGGGCTACCAATTCAGACTCATGCGGCCTCAGGGCTTCTGTTTCCCCTTAACTCCATCATCCCGAAGCTTGGGGAAGACATCAGAAGCAGATGGTCCCTACAATTTTAATTGAGCTCTCCACTACAACAGAAAGTGGAGATTCAGACTGCTTAGTGGGTGGTGGCAAAATGAAGGGAAAGCTTTGTTCATGTGTAGCACAGAACTAGATGTAATCAGTGCGAAATTTCCCACTGAACTGGATAGCAGTAAAATGTGATCGCTTAAGGCCTCTAGCTCCTGTATGACAGATGGGAAGGGGGCAAGAGAGGAAACGAAGACACAGGCTCCCATAACAGCGTGGGGGAGAAAGGATGTTGTACACGGAAATCGAGGCAGGCAGTATCTACTTCCAGACAAAGCATCAATAGAACTGACTGAATTTAGTCATTGATATTATGTGGCCCACAGACGTGAGAAAGGAATCTTGAATAATATCCAAGCGTAGAAACTGGAAAATTAAGTAGGTTTTACTAGTCTCATCAAGCCACAAAAAGCAGAAAGTGGAGCAGGAGGAGCTATGTGGGAATGAACGGTCAGGACAATGACTGTGTAGAGTGAATGTTGTGTGGAGTCCTGAAGGCCGGAACTATATGCACAAAGAAGTAGATTTAGGGAGGCTTCTCCGCCCACTTAGTATGATCTGCGAGGGTGCTGGGGAATGAAAGGTCGCAAGTGCCCATGGTGTGGCTAAAAAGGCAAAGGTATGCTGGGCAGGAAGTATGCCGATCCTTGAAAAGGTGATAGAGTTAAATCTCAAAGGTTTTCATGTGCTAAAACCAGCAAACAAAAATTTGTGAACTTTTCCGAAGAATAACTGGGGGAAGTTTTGAGGAATTTAAGTGCAAGAATTATATAGTCTAATCTAAAATTCAGGAAGAGAAAGGAACCTTCATTTCATCAATGCGTTTGGTAAGAACCAGGCTTTATATTACGTGTTCCACTTTAGCATGGAGGATGAACAGCAGTGGGCTTCTCAAAAGTGAGAGGTGAATGAAATGAGAAGTTGAGCTCCATTCTGAGGACACCGGAAGAGTTCTCTAGGGGAAATCCACTCTGTGTCAGTATTTTTTATGTTCTGAATGTTTGTGTTCCCTTGGAAATCCTGGCTCGTGATTCTAACCGTCGCGGTGGTGGTATTAACAGGCGGGACCTTTGAGAGGGATCGGGATTGGAGGCGGAACCCTCATGAGTGGGATTAACGCTTTTGTACAAGAAGCCCAAGAGAGATCTTTCCCAGCATCGTGTGGAATCACCGCGGTTTACGAATCTGAAAGAACCAGGCATTGAACCTACTTGCACCTTGCTCTTGGACTGCTTGGTCTCTAGAATTGTGAGAAATAATTTTTTTGCTATTTGTAAGCCAGTCAATCTATGGTATTTTGTCACAGAAGCTTGAATATACTAAGACTGTATTAACTTTGCGGAAAAGAAAAATAAAGGACATGTTGTATAGCCCTATATCTCTGTTGTTTCTTTGTTGTTTTTGTTGTTGTTAAGCTAGCTCCAAATTTTGAAATAAAATGCTCCTAATGAAGCCTTTGATTATTCAAATTTAAATTTTATCTGTGATTTCCTACATAAGTGTTTTACACCATCCTTCTTGCACACAATTTCTTTCCACATCTTTTCATTAGTCACATATCACGCTTTTGGTTTAAATTACATCCAGTGTTCACTTAATTATGAGTCTGTGGATACTGTTCAGGGTGGGCCAGGCAGTTCACTGTGGTTGTATTATCTATTTTATGCGATGTCCTGTGGTCACCCATTCTAGTTAAATTTTTAGGGGGTACAAAGTGCAGTCTCTTGTACACTGGCCAGAATACACCCCAGGGATTTCTGGCAAGTCTATAATGCCCATATCTATCTGTTATCCACAGCAGGTCATCTAATTTTTTTGAAGGCATAGCTCTTGGAGCTATTTACTATAAAATATAGACCACTCTCTATGCTGCAACATAAATACCTCTGCCTTCATTTTGAGAATTTTCTTTTCTGATCTCAGTGTTGAATTTCCTGGTTCCAAGGAATTATCACTTTTTTTCTTTCTTGGTAATCTCTCATATTTTAGTGGAGAATACTCCTAGTCATTTCTTCAGAAATGGTGCATTAATGTTAATGAGTTATACTTTTTTTATATTTGGCTGCCCAAAATTTTTATATTATACTTCTGTGGATTGCTATTTAGGGTAGATGAAGGATATTTATGTTGCAAATATTTTTCCTTCAGAATATTGGAGTTAACAATCCATTGTCCTTTATCACTTTTGCACTATTCAGATGTTCTTTACCATTTGAAAACCAAATATTTCATATGGGGGCTGGGGATTTCGCTCAAGTGGTAGAATCCTTGCCTAGCAAGTGCAAGGCTCTGAGTTTGATCCCCAGCACAACAACAACAACAACAACAACCACAACAACAAAACAACAACCAAAAAACCCCCAAAAGACAAATATTTCATGTGACATTGTTTTTATTTTTATATTTATTGCTGAAATTTTTAGGATATTTTGTAAGCTCAGAATATACATAGTCATATATTTTTATACTATATTTCACTTATTTTATAGTGTTTGGCCATGTCTTGATTATTATTTATCAATAATAATATTATCAAGAACAATATTATTTATTGTTCTTGTTTGTTGAAAATATTATTTTCTCATCTCTTTGGGTATGCTAATTATATGTATTTGAAGTTCTTTTTTTCCTTTTGTATCTTGTCTTTGCTTAAAATTCTTTTTAATTTCTTATTTATTTGCTACTTTCTCTGGATTTATTGTAAGAGATTTTTTCCAAGTATCAGAAAATATCCATTACTACACGTAGAAATTTAGGATCATTGTCCCTGGTGTATATGCCTTGTACAACTCTTTTTCTTTTAATGAAAATCTGATGGCACAGACACTCCTTGATTGGGCTATATTACATTGCAGAGCTGGTGAGATAGTCACACATGGAATTACCTTGTTATATATGGCTCCATCTCTGAAGACTGGGGAGAGTTTCTTCTCTTAGGCGTAAGGAATCAGACTGCCCTGTTGTGGCGAGATTAGATCTGAGGCTGGTCTCAGGTGGCTGGGAGTGGAAGCCATCCAAATGTCAGCAAGAAAAAAGCCTTACAAACATAAGAAGCTGAATCTAACCAATTGCCGAGAGCAGGTACATCCATCCTGTGCTCTTTGGCCTGCATGTGGCTCTGGACTGCTAGTTATGCAGCTCCATAATATAGCAAACTTTTTAAAAATCATCGTGTGATTTTTAGTGATTTTTTTTCATGACTAAATATGTAGTACTGGAGCATGGAGAGCTGCACAATGGTGACAGTTGAACAATGCGTAGGGGAGGGTGCAGGGCAATGCTAACCCTGCCTTGTATGCCCACCACACACAGCCAGTTGAACTGAAAGCTGCATGTATCAGATGTTACATGCACTTGTGTGATGTGGTGAGTAAAACAAGTGATGACTGTTGACAGTATTTCAACCCACCTAACACATGTGCCTGTGTAAATAGGCATTTATCATTATGAAGCAGACATATAAGTTTTTCTGTTAATTTATTAAATTAGGCTTGTTGTATTAGCTCATAAAATAATTTAATAAGTTAAAATAGTTTTTAGCAACTTTTTTAGCTAAAGTAGTTTTTAGCATGGTTTGCGTAGTCCAAAAATGTACCAAATAATTTTTTGTTCATGATATGGTTATAATTACATATGTAATCTTGCTAAAGTTAGAAAAATAAATGATTGCTTATTTATTAATTTTTGGAAGGTGCAGCATTGTAATCAGACATTCAACTCAAAAGAAAATCTGAATATGTCTCTTCACTAGACATTTATAAGGCCTATCTTCCCAGAGGGGGAGGAAAAAATCTCTCAGTTCACAACCAAGTCTTATACATATCATTGCTTTTTGGTATTATGTACATTTGTGAAAACTATTTTTTCCTATTTATTGTTTTTATTTTATGAAAAAACAAAATTTCATAATGAAATAATAAGAGAATAGATGTAGTTATTACACTGTGTATCATTATCTTCAAAGTACTTATTCAGAGTGCAAGACCTAAACCAAAAAGATTCTTCCAAAAAAGAAACAAATGTAATAACAGAACTTTCTTTCCTGTGAGCTAAGATAGACTAGTAATATAAATAAAACAAATTTCAAGGATGAAACACAGGAAAAATAAATTAGATAAAAATATTTGGATAAGCACCTTGAAAATTGTAACCAGTTCCACTGACACAAGCATCATTGTATTAGTTTCATGAGAATGAGGTTAAATATTCCAGTAGTTTTATGTTTATGCTGCCCTCTTTTGTAATGTTATAAAAATATATAAAAGGAAATTTTATTACTTACATTCATTAACTTATTATATGTTTTATATGCTGCCCAAAGCAATTTTTTCACTCAATATGGTCCAGGAAAGCCAAGATATTGGTCGTGATAACAGATTGTTCTTTAAACTGCAGATGAGGACACAACCCAACTGACCTGTTGATTTCAGTCATTCAGACACTGAGGAAATCAGTTGAGCTCTCTTTAGTCTCCTGACAGAGAGAACCGTGAGCTAATAGATGGGTATTTTGTTAAAATCCTAAATTCATGATATGGTAATATCTTACACAGCAGCAGAATTCTAAAATATCTGGTATCGTTCTACATCTTCGCCTATATAAGGGAGAAACACTGCAGAGCGAACTGGAAGCTTCAAGTACACATGCTGATCAGCCAGTCATTAATGTCACTTAATTAATATTTCTGGTCAAACCTCACATTCAAAGAGTGCTTTTTTTGACCACTTTTTAAGAATAGCACTCTTGAGACTTTTTATCATTTCATGTTCCCCAAAGTTGATGAAAAACAATGTACGTGTCCCAGAAGCCTACCTTACTCCAACTAGTATACATAACTCCAACATGTCACAGTCAAAAAATGAAAGCTAATAAGCCTTGAAAACCATTAAGAAAAGCGACTTATTCCATCCAAGGAATCCTTAGGATTCTGTCCAGGGGAACTGCTGAAGCTATGGAAGCCAAAGGAGAATGGAAAAAAAAAAGAAGCATTAAGATATATCATGAACAGATACAAACTCCCTATGATGAATGTTATCATTATGTGTATCTAAAACATACCATTAAAAGAAAATTTTAAAAGAGGAAAAAAATAAAATTCAACTGGAAACCAAAACCAAAACCAAAACAAAAACTCCAACAAACAAACAAACAAAAAACCCACAATGCATGGGACAATATATTTGAAATGCTAAAAACAAACAAAGAAAGAACAAACAAAAATAAAGCACAACAAAATTGTGAAGCAAGAATCTTATATTCAGCAAAAAGAGCTTTCAAAAATGAAGGTGAAATACTTTCCTAGACAAACAAAAATATAGAATTTGTTACCATCAAGTTCCCTTTTGAAAAATACCAATAAATAATTGAATGAATGAATAAAAAAATGGAAGTTCTTTAGGTTGAAAGCCAATAACAACAGTGTAATTCCCATCAACACACTGAAAAAGAGTGTTAATAGAGAGTAGTATGTTGTTAATTTTACATGATAGTATAATTGCATATTCTCCTTTCTTTTGAAAAGTGATTAAAAAGTAATTGCAAAAGAATATAACTATATTGTTGAACTTATATAGAAATGTGATATATTTGACAAAGACAGCATGAAGCAGGTGGGGAGAACAAAACTGGGTTGGAAGACAGAAATGACCCCATATGGTGATGCGCATCCAACCGTCTGGTCACTTACTCTGGGGGAGGGATGTTTCAGTTTCCTGTTTGGGGCACAGCCGGTTGGTTTGCTGGCGCTCATGTGGCAGTCTTTCTAGGTGACATTGGAAGGTGGGTAGGTTAGGGAATCTACATTTCATGTGAATTCTCCATGTCCTTTTTTAGGACAGCAACTTTCTAGTCCATTAAATTGTGCCCATGCTTCCAAGACCACATTCTTTCTCACTGAATTTTTCCAGAACTGAGGTCTTCTGCTAGACTGAGATAGAGAAATTGCTTAAGTGGAAAAGTTATGCAAAGGAATTTAGAGGGACGTTCCTAAAGTTTTAAATCTTTTAAATGTCTGAAATCAAATACCTTCTTTTAAACCCTGACCCACACTTTGAATTTAATCTTTTCTAAAATTTCCTGCAGAAATTTGCATTTTCTTTTCTGTCATATTACCCTCCTTCTTCTTTTCAACTACCAAACATTTACTTCTTTTATATATTGTCTTCTCCTCTTTGTCTTCTTAAGGGTTAGCTTTAAAAACTTATATCCTTTACTGTAACTTAAGTGAGATTTTAGAGGGACTGAAGGTAAATATAATTATTCAACCTACATGTTTAATCTTAAAGTAGAATTCATCAAAACTAAGTCAGGAAAGTAAAAATAAGCTTGGCTTTAGCAAATCTTAGCTCAAGTACTGCTCTTCTGCAAGCGGTGTTATGGTATGTAGTTTACAAATTTTCTCTGCACCACTTTTTTTCTCTTGGGAAGACATGCATAATGATACCTACTTCGTATGTGTCACATGAAAAAGTTAAACACAGAGCTCTCCTGTTGTGCTTCCTTGTGACTGTAATCATCAATATCATCAACGCCATAATCTAGGCTTCAAATAATATAATATGGCATGAAGTGAGTTGGATTAGTGTTTAAAATTCTCCTGCTACTAGCCAGGTGTGGTGGTACATGCCAGCAATCTCAGCACTCTGAGGCAGGAGGACTACAAGTTGGAGTCAGTCTGGGAACTTCAGCAAGACCCTGCCTCAAACACACACATGCACACACACGCGCACGCGCGTGCACACACACACATACACAAACCTGAATATGTAACTTTGTGTGAAGCCCCTAGCTTCAAGATCTAGAACAAGAACAACAACAAAAACTCCAGTTACTTAATAATTTCAAGCTATTACTGTACTTGTTTAATCAAAAATAATTTGCTTTGAAGAGAACATGTAGTATTAGTAAGATTTCTTGACTCTGGGACACAATATCTGACACCCACAACTTCAAGAAAAAGAGGTTTAAACTGGCTCACAGTTTCTGGGGATTCAGTCTGTGGTAGACTGGCTACAAGGCAGGAACATTATGACAGAAGAATGTGACAGAGCAGAGTGGCTTAGTTCATGGCAACTGGGAAGCAGAGGAAGGGAATGGTGCCAGAGAGGGAAAAACAAGGGAGGAGGTATAGATCCCAAGACCAGGCCTCCATAGTCTACCCAGACACACCCAGGAGTTTGACTGACCACTTCTCCAGCAGATCCCAAAGCCAGTCAAATTGACACTACACCCTAACTACCACACTTGCATTACAATATTTGGGTCTATTAAATCTTAAATAGATATGAGAAAGCTAAAGTCAATTTTGGAGTTTTAGGACAGTAAGATGAGTTAATAAACTGGCCCTAAACTTGTAGTGTTGTAACAAAACTTTAAATCTTTACAAATGAAATTAGTCAGGTGTCATGACATATATTTGATGCTAGAGGAGGAATTTAAGATATTTATATAAATATACATTCATATATCATCTCTGTTCAACAATTTGCATTTTCAAGATTTGCAATTTTTCCTTTGTATTTTAAATATGATAGTTTTTAAATATGATAATTTCATGCCTATCGTCAGTCTTCCTTGTTTAATATAATTTTTTGAATTCATTGGTAACATTGTCTTCAGCAACGAATAATTCATTTATAAAACAACAAGCACAGCCTCATCATTTCAAATGAGCCACATGAGTGGAAAGTAGAAAGCTAAATAGCTCTTTGACATCTTTGGGAACAAGAACTCCAGAGTAGAATCTGATTCGAAGAAATAGTAAGAGCCCAAATTCTAAAAAAAAATTAATTCTTCAGGAACCAGAAAAAGTAAATATGGATGTATGGCTGTCATAAATAATAAAAGCTTGGTATTCAAAAATTTAATATGAACATTAGTGTATTGTGGATTGTGATTAGTGTTAAATGCAAAGTATATTTTTTATTTGTACAACATTTATTTCTGGAAAAGTGTATTCATGTACTGGTAATTGTTATTTCTACATAAAGAGAACTTTATTCAGGGAAGATAATTTTTGAATGGAAAAGTATCCCATTAATTAAATATCTTTCAAGGTGGCTGATTTGCCTACATTTCATGCTACTAGATTTAGAATTGCTGTGGTTTACACTGATTAATAAGTTCTCCATGTATTTTGTCAACATTCCCAAAGAAGGTGGTCTGTAAAATAGTAAAACTGCTGAAGCACACATGTTTATCACTGATCCAATAAGATTTTATGTACCCTGTAACTGCAATATTATATATTTTATGCTTCCTCCATCTTTTATTCAGTATACATACAGTCTTTTTTTTTGCATGAAGTTAATTTCATAATCAGTAGAGATTTCTGAACAATAATTTGTTACAGTTTCATGGGCACTAGATGTTTATAAGGTCATTATTTTCCCCCTAGATAGTGATAAAAATGAAGACAATTTGAACCCACCTTGTTTATATTTTGCAATGATGCTTCATATCTAAGGTGTAATTATCATTTTTTCCTTACATCTCTCATAGTTATCAACTTGTCTCCTCTACTCACTTTGAAACATATGGCTAGCTCATCTGATAGCTTACATAGCACCATGAACATCAAAATTATTTCCAAAAGAGGGTTTATTTTCTTAAGTGGAGGAAATTAAGATTTTCAGTTCTTGGCTTGTGTGACTTGGGGGAAAAGGGAGTTTTTGGTGTTTCTGGTTGCACTGAAATACAGTATGGCATAATTCAAGGATGCACAATCAAGTATTTGATATGTATCTGTATACATGTATAGCATATACTTATATATTGACTGTACCATCACAAACCATACTAATAAGTAGAATTAGTGTTGTGAAGAACAGGATTACTACGTAATAGCAGTTGAATTAGGAGTCGAAACTTTAAAATTTTAAAATACAGATCGTTGCCACATCAGCTCAATTAATGGTTTTGTGAGGAAGAATAATAAATAAAATGGAGTGTGAAGTGAGTGGCCAATGATTACAACTGAAATGATTTATAACCTCTGAAACCACAGGGGTGATAGGGCACCAAACTGTTTGCATTTATGTGTCTTTTGGTTGTTAAGATCCTTAACATCAAGTCATAAACATTGAAAGCAGCTCCTCAGAACCCTACCCATTATAGTTCAGGAAGTCTTAGTATTGCAGTTCAAAGTATTGACTCTTGCCGTGTCGGGCCAGTAACGCTGAAAGATTGTTTCTCAAGAAAAACATCTCTACATTTGTAAAGGAAGCGTGAACATCCTTTCAGTCATGTGGTTATCATGTATCACATTTTGAAGACCAAGAAGGCTGTTCCAAAAGTGTGAAGCATTATATAAATAAAAGATATTTCTGCAAGTATTTCAGAATCACAATATTCCATGAGTAAATTATTGGATATATTCAGAAAATGGCAATGACTTCCACCAGAAGAATGTTCCTACTTTTATTTTATTTAATATAATTTTTGAAGGAAAATTAGGTGTTCTAACCACGTCTATGTATAATCAGACCATGGTCTCCCAATCTTTTAAATTGAGCACTCAAGTCACTATCCTTCCTTTTTCTTCAAAACCTGCTTAAATAGTAATCTTTATATATGTTTTTTATTTCTCACCATTTACACAATTTGCTTTCCTTACTAGCAAGTTTTAGCATTCAAAATTCAAATTAAACCATTCTGTGGTTACTAAGAACATTTCAGTCATCAAAATTGAAGACCTCTTTAACTTTTCATTCCATCAGAACTGCTGACAGTATTCGAAAGTATTGATTGTTCTGTATTGGCTGAAATTGTTGTCCACTTGCTGTCTCTAAAATGATCTCTTCCGGTATTCTGATGAGTTCTTTACAAATTTCCTTTGCATCTCACACTTGCCAACACCTTGCCCAAGAAGCACAATTACTACTCGGCATCCTGGCCTCATCCTTTTGCACTTTTTCTCTCATCCTTTTCATCACTGAATCCTCATCTATGCCTTCAACTATCACTCGAATGAGGGTAGATCCCAACTCTATTTCTATCTGTGTATTTCTTCATTGTTACTTCCTAGTACTCCCAAGATAAGCCAAAAATTGAGGAAAATTCACTGCAATGTTAACATGCTTGATTTTCTCACCTTTATCATCTGGGTCATTCTCTGTTTTCAGTCCCAACTGTTTTTCTCTCATATTAAAATTCTAAAAATGCAATTGTTGCATAAATTCTATCACTTCTAAAAATTTTTAAGAGTTAAATTAGAAATATTGGATATTAGTAAAAGCATACTGAATTTTAAGTAGGTTGAAAGTTATTAAAAGTATAAAAAAATTAAAATATAAAATCACTGTAAGTTGGAACTGTTTATTTAATTTTGCTTTGTTGTCATGGATTGATTTCAAACTCAGCAGGAAGTTTGAAATTTGGGGTACAGAGGTCAAGGAGTTAAATGGAGAAATTTTGATTATATGGAGAGTCAAAGTTTAATCAACATTAATATTTCATTGTGTTATCTACATTTTTTCTTGAGTTTCTTGATATAGGAAAAAGATTTATGTTGCATCATTTAAATACATGGAATGAATGTTTCAAGAATTTGCAGGACTCTACTACAGATTTTGGAACATACAAAAAATCAGGCATAGCTTTTATGTCAAGAAATTTAGGGTCTTGATGTAAACTTATAGGCTATATATAAAAATATTTATACTAGATAGAGAGAAATAAGTATTTTAAGAGAGGAAGAGATAAAGTGTTATGTGGGTTTTATGATTTGTAATAAAATATATGTGGCTTGGTATTTATAGTCATATGCAGACTGCAGTTTTATTTTTCCTAGCTGTCTGCAATTTTTCATAATGAGAAACTGAGCCATGTAGTATCTAGGCTCATGGGCTATTGAGCAAGGCTACCTTTGTCAAATGTATAACTAATTATCCACTAGTTGTGAGGTTTTGGCCAATAAATTTCTCTGTGCCTCAGTTTCTTCAACTGTAAATCAGCGATGATAATACTAGTCCCTATTTCTCATACTTACAATAAAGCTAAACCAGACAAATTTAAAAGCATTTAGAACAATGTTTCACAGAAAGTAATATGGCACATAGAACAATGTCTGCCTTACAGAAAATAGTATGTGCATGAACGCCCAGTTTCTTAATGGTGTGTATTAGTCAGCTTTCTCGTTGCTGCAATGCAATAACCAACACCACAATTTAAAGGAGAAGAGGTTTAATTTAGCTTATGGCTTCGGAAGGAGACAGTACAAGATCGAAGGGTCCTAGATAGAAACATTGTGGCGGAAGGTTGTGGCAAACCAAAGCAGCTTACTTGCTGGGATCGGGCCAGCAGAGCAGGGAGCAGCACTGAGGAGGTGGGCGAGGGACCAGCCCTGGCACCCGAGGCCTGCAGGACCCTGCAGACACGCCCAGGAGCACGTGCCCCACCTCATGGGCGGTTTCCAAACTAGTCCAGTCCACACAGTCCAGTTTATCACTCATGTGTTTCCTGGACTGGATTGACACTGGCCTTAATTTGAGACTCTTATTTTACTTACTTCTAAAGCTTTAGGATATTAAAGCCAATAGGCAAAAGTCAGAGTTTTGATCATAAAATTAGAGAAATATTAGGCAAGTAATCCTAAAATATGAATATTCAATATATACTCTATGTGATGTATGTCTTTCAGTTTTTAAAAGGTCTACATCCACTGAAGGGATTTTTTAATTTTAAAAATAAAATAATTTCCCATTTTTCCCAGTATTTGTCCCAATGAATATTATCTGTGACTTGTAGAGGGAAAACTTGATACATATATGTGAGTTCTGTTATGATATCTTATATTTAAAAGCTGAATTTCATTTTGTTGTTTTAATAAATATTTATCAAAACTTAATTGGATATGACCATTTTATCATTTTTCTCTACTTCTATTGTTTGAGATTAATGTTATATCACATTTTTGGGGGGCATTAAGATAATAGAAGAAAATTTTTGTGCACAAATTATATGTAATACATCTTTAGTTTTAGAAAATTCGAATTTGAAGATTTATTGTTTTTACTAGCAATTTTTTTTTCTTTTTGGTCCTTTGAGACAGGGTCTCACTATGTAGTTCAGGCTGGCCTTGAGCTCACTATGTAGCCTAGGCTGGCCTCAAACTCTCAGGAATCCTCCTGACTCTGCCTGCTGAGTGCTGGGATTACAGGCACGTGCCACCACACCCAACTTGTTAATAGCATTTTAAAATTAAAGAGCATTGGAGATTAAAAGCTTTAGACACAAAATTTAACTGAACAATTTGTTCAAAAAATAAAGCAATGAGCATAATAATAGCAAAGAAATATGTGTATTCACATAAAGCCACAAAAAATTTCACAGCATCTCTCTAATCCTTTAGAGAAATATTTGTCAAATCATCTGGTTTAAGATAATCATTGCATATTATTAAAATAAAATGTATCTACTTAAAATAGATATAATTTATTATGTGAAAACACAAAAGAGATATAATTCATTATATAAAAACACAAAAATCATCATTGCATAATTCCAGTGTGTTATGTAAAAATATAATTGGATGAAAACTATAGATATGGGATCGGTATTCATAGTACTGTTTGGCATTTTAAAAAGTGTTTCTAAAACTAGAGTTCAAGAGCTTGTTTAAAAGAAAGGGTGGCTAAGTGGGTGGAGGTCGAGGACACAGTTGACTTCAAAGTAGTTTCCACTGCAGGAGTGGGAGGAGCAGAAAGAAGGTGACTGTATTAGTCAGCTTATGTTACTGTAATGACATAAATGACATGTGGTTTTAGGAAGAAGAGAGGTTTTAGCTCACAGTTATAAAGTTTACAGCAGTTCAAAGTCTAAGCCACATGGTTCAGGACTGTGGTCAGGACTGGCCCTGGGTTGTGACACCTTGTTGTGGGAGTGTGAGGGAGCAAAAGGATTACATACTGATTCAGGAGGCAGAAAGAGTTGAAGGGCCCAACCTTCTTGCAAGGACTGAGATCACAAGAAACTGCCTCATTACTCTTGTTACCCGAGTCCCTCCAAATGGGCCCTGTTTTTGAAAGCTCCCCTGCTTCCCAGTTCCACCAAGTTGGGGACCAAGCTCCAAATCACATGGAGCTGTGCAGGACATGTAAACCACATGCAAACTGTAGGGTCACCCGAGTTGGAGGTTAGAGTGGAGTTTCAATTTGAATGGCTTGGTGATTGGCCCAGAGATTGGTGGAGCACACTTCCAGATGTGTCTGGACGAGCCATAAAAGTGTGACCTTGGGGGTCTCTGCCTGGTCTCTCACCCCTTCTCTGGCACCCAGTCACCATGAGCTAAATTGCTTTGCTCCCCCACACCCTTCTGCCATGGCGTCTCTGCCCTGGAGCCAGGTAACCATGGACTGAACCCAGGAGTGAACTAAACCCCTCCTCCTCTAAGTTATACCTGTGGGGTACTGTGTCTCAGCCCTGAAAAAGCTGACTAATACAGGCTGGAAAAAATACGTACTAAAGAAAATTGTTTCATACTCTAGTCAAGGAAGGAAAACATATGTACTGTCATTGATACAGGGACAACATGGAAGAAGAGTTTATTTTTAATGATCAATACTGATAGGTTAATAGAAAAAAATGATAAAGTATGATAATTACTGCAAAATGGCTCTGAAAGACAAGGCCTCTCAAAGAAGCCCTCAATTACTCTTTCAATTCACCCCGTACTTTTATTGTAAAAAAGTGAAGAAGACCCACACTGTCATTCCTCCTCAGTCTTCACCTCCTTAGGCCACTGTCTCATCAGAATTATTTCTTAGCTTTTAACGTATTTTAATTATTCTGAACTTTATGAATGATCAATATGTCATTTGCCTATCCATATCTTTCTATATCTTTCTATTTGTTAGACTTTGCCTGGGACTAATGGCTTTTCCCTCCCTCCATCCCTCCCACTCTCTCTTTTTTCTTTTTTTTTTTTCTCTCTTTCTCCCCCTCTCTCTCTCTTTGAATTACTATTCCAAGTTTCAGGTGAGTTGACCATGGTTTAGATGAATTGATCCCACTTATCTTGTTGTTACTCCACCTTTGTTCCTTCATTCTATCCATCCATAAAACCAGTTGCCTACTGAACTATAACAAAAAAACTTTTTTTAAAAAGTTGATGAAAATGCATTTTCATCAATTATAAAATAAATTATGAACAACTATTTGTGTGCAAAAGGGAAACCAGAATGTTTCCACTATATAGTTCAGAACTAGATAATTTACAAGAAACTGGTAAAACTGACAAATTGCACTGTAAGAAACATTCAGCTGTGCTAGTTAGGTCAGTCAATTTTGCCACTTAAATTGCCTCCAAAAATTCTTTCTGACTTGCCCAAACAATTAAAATTATTGGGAGTATGATATGTCCTGTTTTTTGCAAATTATAATTTGATTTTATCAATTTTTTAAAGAGTGAAAGGTATATTTCTTGCTTAAACACAAATGTACTCTATATCTATTCTTTCAAATGCACAGATAAAGTCTAACCACATTTTGAAATATCTACTACCTATTTTATTCAAACTTGCATAGCTGTTCTTAAGAGTATTTCTGGCTTTGACTTGATGCAGCTATCTCTTCCTTATTTTTTGTTTATTTGCTTATGAATTTTATTATTTACATTTGCTATATTAGTAAGTTGCTTTAGTACATGACCCTAAAAGTTGATTACTTCTTTTGAAGAAATCATTGTAATAAAAAGGGAAGCTTCACTTCTCATTTAGTGTGTAGGAAATGTTATGTGATGATGAAGTTTTTGGTAGTTTAGTTCCAAACATAAGCTCCAAATAAAGTCTATCTCAAATAGACTTTGGCCCGACTTGCAGTTTTAACTCAAAACCAATTTAAAGGGAATCTTGATTTTTAGCTAAAACTCTGTTGCTTATATTTGTACAGTTTTTGAAGATAATTTATACATGATGATCTGACAATAATAAATCTTTCTTAATGATTTTAGAGTTTTTCATTTGAATAAATAACATGCACTGATATTTTAAACTCTCATCCATAAAATTTTTCGACTAAATTACAAAAATTACATGCATTCTAGGTGAATGAAACTACAAGACTGTGAGCCGATAGGAAGCCTGGGGCGGATTTCACCACTTAAATAGGTCCCACTTAAGAGATGACGCAGGGAAGTCTGATTTGCAAAATCCATGGAGATATGCTAATGAAAACAAATAGCAAATAGAACTATAATTCTGTTTGCTACCTTTTACTGTCACTGATTTTAGTTATTGGTTGAAACAGGGAGATTATATAATGTGTTTAAAAATCCATGTTTAATTGTTTCAATATTGATTGTCTTTCCTAGAATTTAAATCCCTCATCATTCTGTATTTCAAATATTTGTCTTGTTTTAACCAATGGCTTTGAGTTCAAAAACCACTTCCACAAAGTGCCTCCAACACATCTTAGATTTTTAAATACTCTTAAAATTATAACAAATGATCTTTGTTTTGTAGGTAGGTGAATATGACAGAGAAAAATTGCCTACCTTAACTCTAGTTATAAATCTAAAATAATTTAAATTATTTAGGAGTTTGTTCTAGTTTAACATAATTTTTTAAACACACCATTATTTATGAAGAAAAATAAGTACTGTTTTTCGTCTTGTTTTTGTCTTGTATTGATAGAATGGACTCCATGATTTTAAATGAAAGCAAACTGAAATAACTGTACAATTTCCGGAGAAAATGGCTATTTTTTTTCCTTCAATTTGTCAGTTCCTGTTCAAGAAGTTCAAATTTATGTTTGTAAAGAAATGGATACAAAATCACAAAACATTTACAGGAATTCTTTACAGGATAGGTGAAAACTTAATCTGGTAAAAATTGTGTGATGCTAATACAACTAAGTAAAAAATGCTAACTAGGAAAACTATATTTTATCATTTAACCCTAATTCACCTACAATCAAGTAATAAGTTTTAGTAAAGATTTTGTGTGAGTTTGCTACAGCTTAAATTGGCGCAATTATAGAAACACACTGAGATTTCCACTGCAGAAGTTCATGAAGTTCATATAGGCCTTACAGCTATGAGCTAAGTTGTAGCATCCACACTTCACAATGGCCAGATCCCACTGAACAATATCAGGTGTTGGTTTAGTAGATTCTCTTTTGTTTTTAATCATTGGATGTTAAAAATTCATACAATTCTTATTAAAAGGACAACAGTTACCTTCTGTGTGGGCATAGTAGTGGGAGAAATACACTTCACAGGGTCGTCAGGAAGAGATGTGCTAACCTATTTGTTAAAAGAAACAACTTTCAGAGTGAGAAATAAACTGACATTTTAGGTATGG
>PVJO010022926.1:0-27102 GCA_004026905.1 Hystrix cristata | reverse complement strand
CACCAATATTAGACGGGCTGTTCAAAAACAAAAACTTCATTATCTTGTCATACATTAGAGTCATCCCACATATTCTTTTTTCAGGTCTTCCTATCTGTTCTTAGGTGGCAGTTTTAAAGATAACCCACAAACTCCTTAACACTCCTCCCCTCAAGAAACAGGGATTAGGGCCAGGTGTGGTAGTGTGCACTTGTAAAGTATACTGGACTTTTGACTCTCTGAAATCAGTTTTTAAGATAGCACACTAGGGAGGCTGAGACAGGAGGATTGCTGTGAGTTTGAGGCCAGCCTGCACTACAAAGTGAGACCCTGTCTCAAAAAAAAAAAAAAAAGACACGGATTAGTTTCTCTCTCCCCTTGAATGTGGGCTAGATTTAGTATCTCATTTCTAATAAATGGAATTTTTTAAAATTATGGCATGTTATTTCTGAGATTAGATTATAAAAAGACCATAGCTTTGATCTTCAGTATTCTCTCTTCTCCTCTCTTTTGTTTCAATAGTTCTAAAGAAAGCCGGCTAATATCACGAGGACGCTGCGGCAACCTGTAGAAAGGCCCATATGGCAAAAGATTATAGGCTCTTTGAAAATTTGAAAGAATTCTTTTTTGAAAAGATATGGTCCTTGTGTTTCTTAGTTGGGGAGATTATAAACTACATTCTTCAAAAAGTCTACTGGACTTTTGACTCTCTGAAATCAGTTTTTAAGATAGTGTTTTTCTATAAAACAATTCATTTCATCTTCTTGATGAAATAAACAGTCCATTACATAGTCCAGGCTGACCTTCAGCTTGCCATGTAGCCCAGGCTGCTCTCAAACTTGGGATTCTCTGACCTCAGCCCTCCTAGTGCTGTGATTACAGGTGTGCACCACCACACCCCTGCTCTTCTTCTTGGTTTTTATATTCACTTTCATAAATTTATATAAATAAATCTTATTGTTTTGATTTTCTTTTTAGTATATCTAAATTTTTTTTTCTTGATTAGTATATTAGTCAGCTTTCTGCTGCTGTGACAAAAATACCTGACACTACAGTTTAAAGGAGGAGGAGTTTATTTTAGTTCATAGTTCCAGAGGGTTCGGTCCATGGTTAACTACCTCCAGTACAGAACATGATTGAGGAAAGTTGCTAAACTCATGGCAGCCAGGAAGCAGAGTGGATTGGAAAGAACCAGAGAGGAAGAGGTCACAGACCAGACAGTCCTCAAAGTCATACTGCCATAACCCATTTCCTCCAACTGGGCCTCACCTCTTAATAGCCCATTCAGCTATGAATGCCTCAAGGGTTTAACCCATTAATGAGGTCGGGGCCTCACAATCCAATCACTTCTCCAGAAGTCTCTCGATCCAGCCAAGGTGACAAGCAAGATTAACTAGCACAATTACTTTGGCCAATGATTTATCTTTTTAAATACTGTATTTTTCTCATTCTAATTCATTGACTGTCAGGGACATTGTTTGTTTTGTTTTGCTGTGCTTAGGATGGAACCCAGGGCCTCCCACATGCTAAGCAAGTGCTCTACCACTGAATCCCAGTCCCTTGTTCTAATTTATTAAATGTTGCTTATAATTATTTTAAGTTCTTCCTTTTTTTGTCTTATTTCACTGTTTTTCTAGTTTTTCAACTTAGGTGTTTAGCAGCCTTTTTAAATTTTGGGGGGGAAGGGAGTGCTGGGGATTGAACCCAAGGCCTTCCACAGTCAGATCCCCAATCTGAGCTCCCCTTTTTAAAAAAATTTTGTTTTACTGCTATGGATACTTAATACTATACTATAATCTTCTGACAATTGCTTTAGCTACATACCATAGATACTGACATATCATCAAGATACTGATATATATATCAAGATTTTATCATTATTTTCATGAAGTTTCTGCAGTTTAATCCGTGTTTCCCCTGTGTTTCATGGCTATTTATAGCAAACATTTAAATTACCCAGCAGAAAGGAAGCTTTGTTTTTTACCTCTTTTTCTTTTGTGGTCCTGGAGTTGAACACAGAGCCTAGCCTTCCCACTGAGCCACAACCGCCCCAAACACACACTTTTTTTTATTGAGACTGTCTCACTAAGTCAGAAGTTGACCAGGCTTGCCCAGAATTTGTAATCCCCCTACCTCAGTTTCCCAGAGTGCTGGGATTACAGGGCACAAACCACCACGCCTACCTTTTATTTTTTAATTCTAGTTTTATTGCACTGAACTTTGAAGTGATTCTTTGTACTATTTCTACTTATTAATTGTAGTTTTCTTTATGGCTTATGATATGGTCAATTTTTATGAGTATTCCAAGTATTTGTTTTGTTTTTTGGTGTTGAAGATTAAATCCAGGGCTTCCTTCATGCTACCACTAAACTACATCTTTAGCCCCAGTATGCTTGACTGGATGGTGTACCCTCAAGATTCTAAGCTTAATATACATTTATAATTTCTCTTTAATATCTTACCATCTAATAGCTCAACTGCTCTTCAATTAAGAGAAGTAAATTGCTGTACCTCCTATTGTTAATAAGTTCTATTTCTTCTTCTAGTCCCTATAGTTACTGCTTTATGAATGTTGCTGCCTGGGGAATATAAATATTACACTTGATCTTAGACAAAAGCCCGAGAAGGGATTATAAATATTAATAATATATATCTTCATCATAAATTGTAATATTTACTATTAAAAATGTACTTCTTTGTTTTTTTTGTTTTTTTTTTTTGGTGCTTTGGGCTTGCTGGGCAAGCACTCCAACTACTAAGCTAGATCCCCAGCCCCTTTAATAGCTTTTTTATTTAAATTTTACTTTTTCAGGTAGTAATTTTGTGATTTTTGCCCTCTCTTTCTTTGCATTTGCCTAATATGTCTTTACCATTCTTCATATCTTTTGTCCAAAGCTTACAGTTGGATTTTGCATTGTTGGGGAATATATATTTTGGTATTTAAAATGGCTTATATTTTTGCTTCAGTGATTGTCTTCATATTGCTTTTACCTAATAACCTTAGTGCCTACTTTTTGCCTACTCTTTCTTTACTAAAGCAGCAACACTGAAATTAAGCAGTAACCTCTTGTTCTTTCTCTATTTCATCCCCAGGATAATAATTTGAAGTAATAGCCTTCTACTCTCAGTTAATAATTATAAGGCAATTAGTACGTTTATCCTACTTACCACATACTCTTCTGTTCTTCCTGACATTCTTTACAGTTGTAAGGTTCTGATACATAATATACTGCCTCTTTTAGGCATCATTTATTCTTAGTTTCACAAATAAATACACATGTGTATATAGATCACTCTGTCACCTCAGTAATTTTGGTCATCTGAACTTCTTTTGTAGTAGGCTCATGTTAACAGTATTTCTTCAGTTCTTACATGTATAAGCTGTATGAAGACCGTACCTTTGAAGGTCAGTATTTAGCTGTATATAAAACCAAGAGCTCATATCGAGTATCTTATTTAAATTTGTCACTACACTATCTTCTGCCACAAAATTGTTGATGTCAAAAATTTAATATAAATCTGAATCTTTTTTCTTAATATAAAGGACTTGGGTTTTTGCTCAAATGGCCAAATAATTTTTTCTAATTCTATTTTTTGCTGATCACAGCTTTATTATTTTCCTAATTTTTTATCATTTTGAAGTATTAAATTTTGCATATGGTTGTGAGCATTCTTTCATTTCCAGAAGAGTATTATTCTCTCCATTATACTCTTTTTTAAAAATTATTTCTCTAGAATGTGACCAGAGTCCTATCTTGATTCTCATGTGGGGAAAAAAAAAAATAAACCAGGAAACTTTCCTAATTTCACAGCTCTAGGGTTACCTCGAATGAAGTATTCAAAAATGTGGCTGAAACCTAGGTTTGGTGGTACACACCTGTAATCCTAGCACTTGGGAGGCTGAGGCAGGAGGATTGCCACATGTGCAAGCCAGCCTGGGCAACACAGTGAGTTCAAGGCCAGCCTGAACTACATAGTGAACCTCTGTCTCAAAAACAAACAAAAACCAAACAGAAAAACCCAAACAACAACAACAAAAGGCTAAGTATCTTCTGACACATGCTCTTCTGCTTCCCTTCTGCTTCCTTCCCCAGTTTATTATCTGATAATTTCTCTTCCTGGCCTACTATGTGTGTTTCTCAATTTAGACTGTATTTCCAGAAGTTACCACTTCAGTGCAGAACTGTGTCCTAGAAAAGGGATTTGATTGGTTAGTACGAGTTCACTGGCCCAGACTATTCCAGAGGCATCCGATATTCTGTAGTCATCTTATATTCAAGTATGACACAGAACTAGCAAAGCTCCATCTTAGTTTCTACTGTCATTCATAAATAAGCACCTGAAATTGCCATGTTGAACAGGGACCCCTCCATTTCAGGTTAATACTTGTAAGTAGTCTGTTTCCTGGAAGTGCTTTTACCTTCCTTCTGCTTCATTCCACAACACAGCTGACTCTAATTTTGTTGCTGTCTATTGTTTCGCTCCACCCATTTGTAGTTTTGATGTTTATAGGGATAACTTACTATCCCATTTTTTTTGTAGATGTTGTCGATCAATTTTTGGTTTTGTTATCCTAATTGTTTTGTTTTGTTTTTTTTTTGGTGGTGCCAGGGATCGAACTCAGGCCCTTGTGCTTACAAGGCAAGCGCTCTAATCACTGAGCTAAATCCCCAGCCCCTGTTATCCTAATTGTTATGGAGGAAATTCAGGGAGTTTCAAAAATTGCTGCCACCTTTTTCATTTTCTCAGTTAGCAGTATTCCTCCCCTACCCCCAGCCCCTACCAACTCACGTTATTCTCCATCAAGCACTCTATTATTTTCTTGAAAGCATTTGTTTTTCAATTATTTATTGACTCTTTTCTTTGAAATTTCATGTATTTTATATAAAAGCAAACTCTTTCATTTACCACTATAACTCCCAGCATATAGCATAGAGCACTGATAGTCAGCTTTCAATAATATAACCAGCCCACTGCAGCAAGTGCGCCGTAAGTTCACCACCACTGGCACAGAGGCTTGTACAGTAAGAATGGGATAATACATACAAATATATAAATAAACAGATGGGTAATGCCAATGCTGTTATTCTGTATCTGCACAGAATGAACTCTTTCCTTAACTTTCTAATATCCTTGCATAAAATCTTTCATCCAGGGGCTGGGGATTTAGCTCAGTGGTTAGAGTGTTTGCCTCACAAGCATGAGGCCCTGAGTTTGATTCCCGGTACCCAAAAAAAAAAAAAAAAAAAATCTTTCATCCATAAAAAATTATTTTAAAATCTACATTAAGATTTATCTTATTTCTAAGTATTTTAATTCATGAAATCTTTGTTTAGAAAATTTGTTGAAAACTTAAAAAACCTAATTCTTATATTTTATTAAAAACAGGCAGTGACTTACACTTTCAAATTTTCAGTATTTTACATCTCATAAGAACATACAAAAAAATTAGAAAGTAGATTCTAACTAACCTTATGTTTCTCACGTTTTCTCCTTTTGGATTTTTTCTTCTCTTTTTCTTTCTTGTGTTTTTTCCTTGATTTTCTGTAGGCTTTCTCATTTTTATGCTTTTCATCCTCTTTTGTTTGTTGTTCTTGTGTTTCTTCAAATCCTGCATCATCTATTTCTCCATCTTCTAATTCACCATCTTCTCTGTAGAACATAATGAAAGTTTTAATTTTCAAACGTTAGTCCTAAAATAAGTCTGGCAGAAACGATTAAAAAGAAAAAAAGACAGGCACCAAGAATTTAAGTGGTAAGTCTATAAATGCCAAAATAGTAAGTATTTTACATTTGAAAAACTTTTTAAAAATGAAAGAACCAGGACCGGGAATATGGCTTAGTGGAAGCGTACTCGCTTAGCATGTACAAGGCCCTGGGTTTGAGCCTCACTACTGGGGGGAAACAAGAGGATAATTCTAGGCAGTGAAAGTTTGTCTACCTCTAATTTAGATGACTCTAACTGTCCCAAAATGAATGAATAAATGAACATAACTATCCCAAAGTATTATTGTAGCTACCATTTACTAAACTACCTTTGAGAAAAAAATACTCCAAACTGTATTTGTGGAAACACTATACAGGAAAGAATTTTTAACTTAGTGGCCTATAGGCAGCTATAAGTAGCTTTAAAATGAAAGCAATCTATATTGTTTCTTACAAAAACAAATATTAATATGTAGAAAAGTAACAAAACCCAAGCCACAAAAAATTATAAATTCCTTAACTTGAACCTATAAAAAATATTCACAGTAAATTATACATCTAAATCTACTTTCCAAATAGTAGTATCTTTCTATTATGGAAACTAAATCTTAAAAACTTTTACATTTATATGACATTTTTATATTTATAGAATTCAAAATGTTGGTAAGTGCTATTTTTAAAGGCAAATCAATCAACTGGTACACACAGGGAGGTGAATACATAAAACAATTTAAACTTTTAATCGTGCTTCCATAACACTACAATTTGAAAAATGCAAACTACAACAAATAGCCCATGGTGGTGCAGAAAGACAAATGTCCTTATGTAACTGGCAGCAATGAGAAGCATCAAAACTATGGTGTGTGTATTTTAAAGCAATTTAGAATTACTAGGAATGTGTAATTTCTAAAATGCAAAACTACGTCACTCTTCTGCTAAAAAGACAACAATAATTATATGGTGTCTCGAATTTGCTTCAAAATAATCCACTGGAGCCAGGCATTGTGGCACACGCTGGTAATCCCAGTACTTGGGAGACTGAGGCAGAAGGATCACTGCAAGTTCAAGGCTAGCTTTGGGTATACAGTGAGTTCAAGACCAGCCTCAACTACATAGTGAGGCCCTGTCTCGAAAAACAAATGAACAAAAAATCCACTAGGAATAGAGGAAGTAGCCTCCAGACTAGCTATGAGTTGGTAGGCAATAAATTGTAGGTTGTGTATATGAGGATTCATTCTACTATTCTTCATATATTTAACGTTTTCTATAATATAATCTTCAATGATTTCCTTCTGGCCTGAGGTTATCAGATCTCCTTGATATTGCCAAAAAGCCTTTTATAATTGAGTCTTTGCTTATCTAGCTATTTTCCATTTCTTACTCAGCTATTTCAATTTCAGTTTCTCAAATCTCTAAGCCTCAAATATTTTCTAAAATCTTACTGCC
Source organism: Hystrix cristata (assembly GCA_004026905.1). Taxonomy (NCBI): domain Eukaryota; kingdom Metazoa; phylum Chordata; class Mammalia; order Rodentia; family Hystricidae; genus Hystrix; species Hystrix cristata. Next base: position 19,971 of record PVJO010022926.1, on the reverse strand, counting down.
CTGCACCACAATAACACCCCCATCTGTCACCTAAATAATTCCAATACCATATTTAGAACCCAGTTTTGATGTTGTTTCCTCCAGGATGCCTCTCCTTACCACCCAGGTTTAAGTGAGACTCCATCCTAAGCACTTTCCTAACAACTCTTACCTTTATTACCGCACTGTGCACATTATATCCAAATGTGTTGTTTACTGGTTAGTGAAAACAGGATATATGGCTGTTCATAACACACAGATAGCACGTCTAGCAACAGAATACATGGCTATGTATCTCTAGTATTTAGCATGGTACCCTCCTGTTTACTGAATGAGTGAGCAGATAGTATCCATAACTCCTGCATTACAGAACAGGTACGTAGTCCAAATTAAATCTGATGTAAAATCATTGTCATTTTGCCCCAGCTTATATTAAAATAAAAAAATTAGGCTGGAGATTTAACTCAGCTGTTACAGTGCTTGCCTAGCAAGCACAAGGCCCTGAGTTCGATCCCCAGCACCAAAGATAAATAAATAAATAAAATCAAAAGGTTACATATCACTTAGATGAACTGGAAAATTTTCTTCTGAAACAGGCTTGCCTTTCTAGCTACTTATATAAAAACATTTTGAACTTTTACAAAACTATAAAACTTTATGGCCCAAGAACAATCAGTGCACATATTCACCAAAGGAGAAGTATAAAATGTTCTTAAATGTTTTAGTTAAGTAATAGTAAAAAACCATACACCAAAATCTCCATCAACACGTAAAATGACACAGAAATTGTGCTTTATTTACATAATAAAATGCTAGAAAGAAAAATTAACTGTTAAACATAATATGAATGACTCCTGCAGATATAATGATGAGTAGAAATGCTAAACACAAAATACTACTATATGGTTTTATTTATATGCACGGTAAGAACAGAAAAACTAATCTGTAGTGATAATAACCAGAGTAGTAAGAGTAGTAATTACCTCCTGGCAGAGTATAACTGACCAAAAAAGGGGCACTAAGTGACTTCTGTTGTGTTTATTTTATATATTAAACTGTGTTGTAATTATTGTATTACATAAATATATGTTTGTTAACATTAAGTAAGCATGTACATTTGACAATTATATACCTTATTGTCTACATTTATATCACAATAAAATTTTAATTACAAAATAATTCTGGATATTTATTATCTCTATCCCTTTATTTGAACACCTTAAAGCGTAAGAATTTTTGTATGTTGGACCAGTAATTCATATTTAGAATTTTAACTAGAGCTAATTAAAAACATAATCAAACTGAAAATGCTACATATGAATTTATTTCCTACTTTACATAAATTGTTTAAGTGTGAAGTATGGGGTATTTGAATTTGTAATTAGATATAAAATACTGCAAGTTTAAAAATGTTTTTTCTTTCTTCTCCTTCAGCCTACTTATCATTTTGGAATTTATACAAGAACGGATACAAACTTGTAAATGTCTGTTTGTTACAAAAATGGAAGAGAAAAAAGAAAAAAGAACAATGATTTACATTCCTATGCACTGCTTCCAAATGCTTTAAAAACTCTGTTGTGGGCACATATGAAAAGCGTATGTAGCATAATGTAAAGAGGAGACTTAATAGGATGAAAGTTGGATTTTAATTCCAGCTCTGTCATCAAAAGAAAATAAAGCTTTCTTGACTGAGCACCTAGCAATGCATTGGATACTAACCTAGTTCTGTAATCTTGAGAAAAACAACAGAATTGAGAATTAAGAGTGCTTAGCATTCTGTAGATTTTTAACTAGTGCAACATTATTTTAACAGCTGTTTGGTTTTTTTTTTTTTTTACTAAACCCAAGATATTTTTAATATAATAAAAGAAGTTCCCTAAGTCAATTGTGCATAGGTGACTTATTAATTATAGAAGTAATAGGGGCTGGGGATTTAGCTCAGTGGTTACAGTGCTTGCCTTGCAAGCACAAGGGCCTGAGTTCGATCCCCGGCACCACAAAAAAAAAAAAAAAATATTATACAAGTAATAGTATGGTGCCTTTCAGGAAAGTGGCATATTCATGTTCTTATACTTTACACACACTAGTAAATACTGTAACTGATCAGTTAATGACTAAAATTATTTTTAAAAGAGTTTATATCTTAGGCAAATTCAGAGACACAGAAAGTAGATTAGGAGCTGCCCCACAGATTAAAGAAAGGGGAGTGATTACCAGTGAGTATGGGGTTTTCTCTGTGGAGTGAGGAACATGTTCTTAAAATTAGATAATGACAATGACACTACAACCCTGAATCAACTGAAACCAATGAATTATATACTTTAAAAGAGTGAATTTTATCTAAAGGTGATTTTTTAATATATATTTTAAAAACAAAGTTAAAAATATTTTCCCCTACAGTTAAATATCTAGATTAGAGACAAGTGAAGAAAATAATACTACATTATGGTATAAATTGAAGACTATGAAACTGGTCAATACCTTCACCGTCTACGATATGTTTTTATTCTAAAAGTAATTATTCACTAAATCTTTATAAACTGATATGCCTCAACAGAGGATTCTTAATTTCTCCATTCTTGTACTGCTGGCTATTATAATAAATTAACCTGAATCCATCAGTCTTACCTCCACAGGGACTTTGTGTCTTTTCTTTACGATTGCTTAAAGGCTCCTGTTACAAGCTATAGACCAGAAACTGAGCCTTCTGGAAGAAACACAAAAGCCTCAATAAAAGACTATACAAGAACTCTTGATGGGTGATATTACAAGGACATTACCGATGAATACAAAAGTCCCAGAATAAGCTGATAGTATCACTACAAAAAGTAGACAATTTTTAGAATATGCCAAGTGACTGTGTCAGGATTTTTCGCAGCCCAAGAGCAGACCACATAATCAAATTAGACTGCTTATCCTGAAACCAACAGAATAGGATGCGTTCCCAGATGCTTGAAACTACTCGTAACACTTTCCTTTATGCTTTTACTAATTCATACTATCATTTCTCCCTTACCACAGATGATCAGGTAGGGAACTGCTCTGCATTGGTGCCCTGTGATCCTCCAGAATGTGAAACACGGACCGCTTTCAGGTCAAACTGGGGCCGTGAAAGACCTACCTGACACGAGATTTTGTGATTTTTATATTTATCACAAAACTGGGCCTTGTACATTTACATCCTGGATGACTTAGTTATTTCAGTTACTCTTTACAGTTGCATAAACAGCTTCTCTTTACAAATAACCAGAGATAAAACCTGATGAGTACCAATAGCCTTAAAGTGTTCTTATCCTCACCTTTATCCACTACATTCTCAGGCCCTCTGTACTGTATTTAGTTTACAGGAACTCAGCTAACCCCTTCTTGAGTATAACTACAGCAATTTTTATGTGGTTTGTATTAATCCTTAAGCCAACCTCAGAATCTGTCAAAGCCTCAAGCCAAATACAGATTCGTACTTCAAGCATGGTACTTCATATATAAATACGGACACTATTATAAATTTTAACTAACCTAACATCTTCAGTACTCCTATTATCGTATAAATTTCATTTAATTCTGTATAAGGTATCTCTATCTCCGAGATAACTAAGATTTTATTTTATTACAAGTAATATTTCTTTTGTTTTTGAAACTGTATGAATCAACAACATATGTACTCATATTTGCTTCATCTAACTTATACCTGGGTATGGCAATGCATGCCTATAATCCCAGATACTCAGGAGGATGAGGGAGGAGGATGCAAGTTTAAGGCAAGGTAGGCAACTTCGTAAGACCCTGTCTCAAAATGAAATTTTAAAAAAAGGGATGAGGATATAGAGTGCTTGCTTACCTAGCAGGTGTGCGACCTCCTAAATTCAATCCCCAGAGCCTGGTGGGGATTGGGGGACTGTATAATAACTTATTACACAGCAATTATGTAACAATGTGGTAATTTTAGATATTCTTTATCAAGTCTTTCAGGAGAACATGTTGCCTTTCTGGTAATGTCTTGTAATCTTCTTGGGTGGGGAAAAGTTATCAAAATTTTCTTAATAACATTGACTAAAAGGTAAATGAAACCATAAGGCCTAGTAAATACAACAAATTAATCTAAAATCATTGATCTACAACAAATGAATCTAAAATAAAACCATAACGCCTAATAATACAACAAATTAATTTAAAATCATAGGTGGTTACAGGTAAAAGTAGAACTGAGATTCCTTGCCAGCAAGACAAGAAAAGAATATAAAGTGCTGCTAATACTTTCTCTGCTTGTGGAGTAATGCCACAGGGAAGGTTGACCAGTATATACTCAAGCTGAAAGACAACTTGGATACCAAAAGCAGATTCAGACAGACTTAATATCTGATTTCCTGGTCACAGCGAGGAAATCTTCCTTTTGCACCTTTCAGTGTGTTCTTAGTAACACTCATGGTTATTTTTACCTGTCTCAGTTTTCCAATGTCTGGTCTCCAGAGTCACATATGCTAGTGCATGGCTGTTATGTCACTGATAGAAAAGTTTACTTTGCAACAGAAAGAAAATAAAGGTACTGTTGTGCAATCATGCTAAATGCCAAAACTTCAGCCAGAACTCCTACAATAGTGATAACACACAGAAGTGAGCATGTACCTGTTCTGTAGTTAAGGGAGGATCAAAAGCAGGACTAGAGGTTCCTGACCCAGCTATTCCACTTCTTGGTATTTTCCCAAAAGAATTAAAAGGATCAAACCACAGCGATACATGCACACTCATGTTTATAGCACCACAGTTTGTAACAGCTAAATCCTGGAAACAGCCCAAATCCCCATTAACCGAGGAAAGGATAAAGAAAATGTGTTTTTTATACAATGGAGTACTACTCTGCCATAAGGAATGATAAGCTTGAGATATTCCTAGGTAAATGGATGCATCTTGAGACCATACTCTTAAGTGAAATACACCGGACACACAGGTTTAAATACTGCATTGTTTCTCTGGTGTGAGAAACTGAAAGTGTAAATAAAGACTAAAATGTATTATACTGGGGAAGGGAAGAAAATGTCCAAATGGGAAAGGGAACAACAGAGGGGGAAGGGGAAAGGAGCAGAGGGACAAGAAAAATAAGAAATGGAAGTTAAAAATAGAAACGAAGCTTTTGTAAATGAGGGAGGAGGGGGTGAAGGGAGGGAATGAGAAAAAAAGAAGCAACAAGATATATCATGTACAGGTACAAATCCCCTACGATGAATGTTATCACTATGTATATCTAAAATGTACCATTAAAATAAAATTTTTAAAAAAGCAGCAGCAGCTTGTTAAAACAAAACCAAGTTCCCAGTTATGTGTGCACCAAGTGCTCACTGCAAGTCCCTGATCCTAACACTCACATCTCGCTCCATACCTATTTGTTAAGCCAAGCTTGTGCTTCTGTAACATAAGCAGAAAAAAAAAAAAATCAAAAGAAAATTTCTAGCCCTCAAATGAATCAGTCAGAACTTTAATACCTAGAATCCCTCCCAATATGTAATAAACTTTATTTTTCTTTGTACTTTTTTGTATTTTCACTGAGAGACTGAATTCGTTTTTTACCCAACAAGCAGATTAATTTAGCCCTTCCCTGTTTTAAAGCTCTGATGACATTTGTATTATTCCCAGAAAAGTATTTGTAGACTCACTGAACTACCAAACTTGTTAATAAATCACAACTCATTAAAATGAGGCTAAGACTGAGATTAGTTTATACAAGGATATGCCAGAAACCACTGACTAATTTTTAGATACGAGCTGCAAATTTGGCTCTGAGCTTCTAGAAACAAGGTTAAGACAATAGTGCTTTCAAGACAAAAACAGACCAGGTGCTTAAGAGAAGTACTTTTTTCTTTTCTTTTTTTTTTTTTTTTTGGTGCCGGGTATCGAACTTAGGGCCTTGTGCTTACGAGGCAAGCACTCTAACCACTGAGCTAAATCCCCAGTCGAGAAGTACTTTTTTCCCTACAAAAAATATCAGAAAGAAATCTCTGGTCTGAGACCATTACCTGGTATAATGGACAGTACTTGATACAGTGGACTTTGTTCTCAAGAGCATTCATAAAACTAATACAACAGTTTACTGCTTACAGCATGTTCTAATTTAGCTATCTCTGGACATATGAGACTTCTGAGCAATGTTTTGGAACTAAACCATAATACCCAGCAGGCAGATTAACTTAGCTCTTTTTTTTAAAAGCTATGGTGATATTTGTATTATCCCAGGAAGATATTTGTAGAGGCTCTTATTGAACTATAAAATACGTAAATAAACCACAGTTGAAATTCTAAAAATTAAAATAAGGCCAAAGACTGATGCTGGTTTACAAAGAGATATGCTAGAAACCTCTGATTACGTTTTAGACATGAGCTGTACATTTGGTCCCGAGCTTCAGGAGAACAGGAAGTAGGGACAAGACAACAATGCTCTCAAGACAGAAACAGAGCAGGTGTTAAAGACAACCACTACTTTTTTTTCTGGGAATGGTATCAGAGGGTAACCTCTCTGAATTCTTGTAACCATTACCTGATATAATGGACAGTACCTGATACGATGGACACTGTCCTCAAAGGCATCCATAAGAACAATAACAACAGTAACAACAGTTTACTGCTTATAGCATATCCCAATTTGAGCCAAAGGCAAGCTGCCAAAATTCAACTGAGAAAAAGTAAGTATACAAGAAAATAAAGCAAAATTATGTAAATATCATCTGATGTTCTGACTTAATCCAGCAATGAAACCCGTAACATCTAGAACAATTCTAGAATTGTTCTAGAATCCGGAAGAATTTTCTCTCCAGCTTTTAAAAAAAAAAGCCTTTCATTTAACATGTATTCACCATCTTCTCAGTAGGGATACGATAGTAAACAGCAACAACAAAGAGACATGGTTTCTCCTGGCATGAAGTTTTAAATCTAGTCTTAGGAGGGTTGGGGATTTACCTCAGTGGTTAGAGTGCTTGCCTCAGAAGCACAAGGCCCTGAGTTCGATCCCCAGCACCAGAAAAAAAAAAAAAATTCTAGTCTTGGGAGAGACAGAAATCAACAAATCACACAATACATATTTTTAAAAATAAAAAACATACAAGTGCGTACTTGAAGGTGGTCAGGAGCAAAGACAAGGCCAATGTCATGGGACGTAGAGTAAATGGGAATTACTTCAATTCTTCTGAAGTTAGTTTTCAGTGTTTGTCTACAAATGGTGGCTTCCAAGGCAGACCAGCTAGGTTGTTAATATATGGTTTAGAGTTATAAAATGCTACAGAGTTTTCTTTTTATTGAATGGGTTTGGTTTTATTTACAGTACTGGGGATGGAACCCAGAGCCTTTGCACTGAACTACATCCCAAGCCCCTTTTTCTTCTTCCCTTTCTTTCTTCGTCTCCTTTTTTTCTTTATCCTTGATATGTTCTCCCTAAGTCAACAAATATCTAGAATGTGCTTGAATTTGCAGTCCTCCTGTCTCAGCCTCTCAGAGTGCTAGGTTCGTATGTGTGTGCCACCATACCCAGCAAACTTGTATTTTTTTAAATGCTCAAAGAACATTGGTCCAGGTGAGGGTGGTGCCACACACCTATTATCCCAGCACTGGGGAGGGTGAGGCAGAAGGAATCACAGCAAGTTTGAGGCGAGCCTTGGTTACATAGCGAGTTCGAGGACAGGCTGAACTTTGTAGTGAGACCGTGTCTCAAAGCAAAAACACAAGCAAAAAAACCCCATTAGTCCAAACTTTTCATTGTACAGATTTTTCTTTAAAAGATAAAAAGACGCAACCAAATTAATTTAGCCCTATTTCCTTTCAGGATTCCAGACAATTTCATAAAGTGTATGTAGTTTAGACAACAGCCTTACTAAGTAACAAAACTATGTTATTACTATACTTGAAGTTCAATTAAAACAAGAAAGAGCTAGGCACCAATATTCATAAAAGAGAGTAAAATATATTGAGGTAGGTGGCTGCCAGAGTAGCAATTTCCACCCAAAGTTAGAGGATCCAGGTACCTTCATAGAAAAGAAATAGAAGAGGTTATAAATTCAAACCAAAAATAAAAATCTCTTATTTAATGAGGATCCAGGATTCTAGCAAAGTGGAGTCATATAAGCCTGGAAATTAAAATATGAGCTTAAACAAGAACAAGAGATTTCTTCAAAAGCATTATTTAATGCATAAATATGTGGCAATGTTCAAACTGATTACTTAAAAAGATATCATAGTAGAGTAGATGATTAAACAGCTCTACACCTAGAAAAATCTGTATTCAAATTCTGTTTCCCAATCACATGTTACTTGTATAAACTTGGACAAATTATACTACCCCTCTAATATTCAGTTTTCTCCTCTACGAAATGAGATTAACCAATCATCTCTGCCATCACAGAGTAGCTTAAGGATGACATAAAATAAAGTTAGGTAATCACCTAGCACTGTGCCTAGAGATGCCCCTTAATTAAAGTTCCTTTCTTTGTGTGATTTACCTGAAATATGCATATTTGAATAGAATGTGCATGCTAGACTTCAGGTACTTTCATGGAAAAGAAATAGAAGAGGTTATAAATCCAAGCAGCAGAGACTCTAAGGAGAAAGTTCTTTTTTCCTTCAGAGAATTACAACAACTATTTGGAACAGGTGAAAGCAGAAAGGAAGCTGGGGTAGACCAAGTTTGGAGACCGTTCCTACAGGTATTCTACTTTATCCCATAGTTTTCTAACATTAGTATATGTGCTGCCGCAGTACATAGTTATGCAACATTAGCAGTGGTCTGTATAAAAGTTTCCAATAATCCCAGAGTCTCCCGAAAACAACAGTAAAACATGATGAACTGTTCATAGGGATTATGATGACTACAGATGTTTATGACGGTCCACAGTAACTGGAAAGGGATAAATTAGTAACTGTTTAGTAAAACAGAAAAGCAAGCCATGCATTTTACTTAGTTTTTTTTCAAAAAAGGTTCCCATAAAATTGGTTCGCATAACAAAACATCTGTTAATGTTTAATTCTCTGCCTCTAACTTCATTTTCCAAGAAGGTGAAAGTAGTAGTGCTATAAATTAATCTAAGAGATTAAGAATTTTTAAATATATACTTAAGCTTGTATGTTTGACATTATGAAGAAAAAAACAATATTATTCCTCAAATATCGTTCATGCCATAAGCAGAGACAGATTATAGATGAATAAACCAAAACTGTGAATTATCTTGCCAAAGATTTTGAGATTTTAAAAAGTTAGTTTTTATATTTCATTTACTCTATTGGATAGCTACCTAAGCTAGATCTGATTCATTTTCATTCTTTTCCATTTATTCCCTTGATTTAGGCATTCTAGTAGAGACTGGAGAAGGGAGAAATTCCACAAAATTAAATTTCAGCATGTACCCTTTTCAATATAAATGTCAGAAAATAATCTAAGTGTCATGCTATCAAAACCAAAGTAAAAATAAATAAATAAACCAAAGTAAAAAAAAACTCAGTGCTATCTACATTTTCATATAGTAGTTCTCCAGAAATTCTTGTTGGATGAATCTGCAATAAAATAAACCAGGGAAAAACCATCTGTCACCTAGTAATATGCCAAAAGGGCCTTTGGTTTCTAAGGGCAAATCAGTAACTGGGTTTAGGTTAACCATAATTATGAGGTAGTGAGACTACAGGATTTTCAGGCATGGAAGGATTAGATTTTTTTTTTTAACAGCGATGTTCCAAGTTAAGACTTTTGCTTAAATATTCAGCTGAACTGCACTTCTCCTCCAATTCTGCATTGGTCTACAAGGCATTTCTGATATCCCTGAATGTCACATGATTGGGTCTCACATGATCATCTGGTTAACACTGTTATCTACTCAGAGTAACAGGGTCAAATATGAAAAAGCCATGTCATTGAGATTTACCACTAGTACCTAAATATTCATTTTGCAAATTAGAAAGGTGTTTTAGGTACAATTTGGAATGAAAATTTGTGCACTTTTTATGTTGAAATTTTATCAATATAATAATGCAAAAAGTAAATGTCACAATTAATGATTATGAAAGCTATTTTGTGTAAAAAAAGAAATTAAATTTTTAAATAGTCAAATGAAAGTGCCATAAAATTCAGAATTAGCCTATAAATTATGACTTTAGGAAGAGTATTATATCCTTTTTCCGTGACAGATTATAAAAATTTTAATGAAAAATTCAAAGCAGAATGTTATGGTAATTTTAACTTGTTCAATTATTTGTTATACCAGTTTTCACAATATTAAACAAAACCACTTCTAAAGACTTACTTTAAAAAAAATACTTTATTTTATTCCATGAAACTTTCAAGAATCTTTCAAGAATTCTTCACATTTCTTGAGGATAAATTAAAAGATGCAAACTTTTTTCTCAGTATTGGGGATTTGACCAAGGGCCTTACATAGAAATATAATCCTTCCTTAGCCTTTTTAAAATTTTTAAATTTTGAGACAGGACCACACTAATAAAATGCTCAGACTGGCCTTGAACTTGTGATCCTCCTGCCTCAGTCTTCCAAGTACAGTAGCTGGGATTACCGGCATGTGCCACTACACCTGACAGAGAATATTAATTTTGGTACTTCAAAATTTCATGAGAAAAATCTCCAAAGATATGTATAACAATCATTTTGCTCCAGAGATATTATGTACATACTTACACACACGTTACAGGAAAAAAGTTCTTCCCACTGTCTTGTATCCACTACCTCAAGTGAAAGTAATCCTACCTTTAATGCATATTATTTAATGCTATAATGTGCATTAAAGCAATCATAGGAACAATCTAACAGGCAGCATTGAGAAATTACCACTATTGAGTCAGAATGTCTTACTTTTAAAATGAGACAACTAAAATTTGTAATAATAAATTATAAGAACTTCACAGGTAAAAATTCATATTTCTTCACATATGTCAGAAATTTACTCTATAATGAAGATAATGACTTCAGCTCCATCTTTGGCTAAATATTGGCTTTCACATTTGGCCATATGGTGTTCAAAAAAAAGATATTTGGTGAAATATGTATACAGTCAAAATATGTATTTCTTCTATCAATGGGTTATTCACTTCCATTTCGATGTGCTTATGTAATATCAAAATACAGTCTTACATAGTTCAAGGATGTAAAAATCAATCTATAACCTCCCTTATGGGTCCAATAACAAATGTTATAAAGACCTCAACCCAACACACAAGCACCCATGATGTAACATTCTGTCAACTGCTGGTAATCAAGAAAAAGAACTGAAAAAGCTGTTAGTTCTTCTTTGTATGTTTTCAATGAACTCCCTTAGCAAGCTGAAACTTAAACACAGTAGAAGAATTTGTTTTCTATAGCTCAAAACTTATACATCTAAGTTAGCTAGGTTTAACTGATTTCATAATCTCTTAAAATGTTAAGATAATTAGTATTGTTCATAAATTCAATTTTCAATATTTTAAGGTTTTTAATGGTATCATTTTAGAATTTAGACAAAGGTGTCATATAAGACGAATTTACAATAAACTAGGACAAAATTATCTGTGATTCAGTAATATGCCAAATCAACAACAAAAAGTCAAGCATCCAATATCTTGATCCAGTAGCTGAAACCACAATGACATTAAGAAGCAATGGAAAAGCTATTGAAACTGAACGCTACAGTTAGGTTATGGTTATCACATAACTGCTAAATCATCTTGTACAAGTAATTTACCTTCTGAGTCTGTTACCGTAACTTTAAAATTAAGGTATTAATAATACCTTCTCTATATATTGTACCACATGAAGTAGAGTGTACAAATATAAACCGTGATACGTGTAAACTGCTGAGCATCATGATAGTTTCAAAGTTAGGTTCTTTATTTTTGTACCAACTTTAAAGATTGAGATTTATTTTTTATGTAGTTTTATGCTACACTTTTTTTTAGTGGGGTGTGCTGAGGATTGAACTCAGGGCCTTGTGCTTGCTAGGCAAGTGCTCTACCACTTGAGATAAACCCCCAATCCCTTATGCTACACTTTTAACAAAAACTTGGGACTTGCTTTGGTCTCAAGAGTATGAGTATGATTTATGAAAGATTAAATATTAAAAGTTAGTTGAAATATTAAAAACACATTAAAAAACAGTCGCACAAAGGAAAACACAAATAGAATCATTTATAATAGAAAAAACTTGCTCTATGCCAAAAGTAGGAATAATCTGCCAAATTGGTTTTTGTTAAAGTCATTTAATGACTTACATACCTGGCTGGTTCATAGCATCAGCAATAAAGTAACACCCCCAGAACCCAACCACCCCCAAAAAGGTATAAGGAGGGGCTGGGGATTTAGCTCAGTGGTTAGAGTGCTTGCCTTGCAAGCACAAGGCCCTGAGTTCAATCCCCAGGACCAAAAAAAAAAGGTACGAGGAATAACAATGGCCTCAAAAAGTCAACCATAAAACCAAAAGAAGATAAACCATAACAGAGATTAGGAATTTAGGCACAGAGGACCTAGTGAAAGATGACAACTAAATTTAAGATATTAACACACAATGAAAAGAACAGTATTTACCAGAAAGAGAGATGTTCAACAATGGGAGTAATGAAAAAGAAGTGTGTAATGCCATACAAGCACCTACCCACGAGAAAAGATATCCTATGAGACAGATATTTTTGGTCACTTTCATGTCACTGGAACAAAATACCTGAGATCCACAACTTAAAGGAGAGGTTTATTTGGTTCCCTTTTTCCAATAGGTTCAGTCCACGGTTGGCTGGCTCAAAGGCAAAAATAGCATGGTGGAAAGGCATGGCAGTGGAATGCTGCTCAACCACTGGTAACCAGGAATTAGAGGTGGGGATAAGAATACACATTTCCACTTCATGCCTCCAGTGACCCACCTTCAGTCAGGTCCCACCCCTAACAGTACATTCACCAATGAGTATAGCACCCGCACGCTCCAATCACCATCCAAAAGCCCCACCTCTGAATACATGGGACTTCAGGGGTACATTTTAGAGCTAAACCATAACACAGATAGATGCAAGTAACTACTTAACTGGTACATTGTGGAGATGAGAATATGACCTCACTAGAGCCTGACATCACTTATAAACAACTCTCTTGTTCTAAGTCCACACTTGTTATTCATTAGGCAACTCTTGTTAATTCAAGTTTTCCATACGGGATTTTACATGAAGAGAATACATTCTCTGATGCAAGCATCTAATCCTCATTTTATGTCCTCAGATAAAACTTAGATCCTCAGACAGAAGTGTGGGTTCTGGAGTTAGACTGCTTGAATTCCTAATGATTTACTTTGTGAACCTGAGAAGTTTATCAGTCCATTCATATCAGTTTCCTCATTCTGTTCCTTCATTTGTAAAATGATAAAGTAATAAGAGGACCTTTCCCTAGGGCTGTTATAAGGAAGAAGTCACATGAAGCAATTGAAACACAAGTGACAAATGTTGGCCATTGTTATTAGTCTTGAGCACAAATTAACACTTCTGAGTCTGAACAAAGCTCTGAGATTGATCAGTTTCTAAATCTAAAAATAGGACCACTGTGTTGCACAACAACAGGAAACACTGATGCACAACAGAATATGCTTGGCAGCCCTGAACTGAGGCTTGACCTGTTGAATTCAAGGTCACCCGCCATGCAAGTTTTTTAGTAGCCAGTCTGTCCAAGTGAAAACCTGACTTACTACATCACAAAGGGCAACAAACCCAAATGCCTGCAGTGGTCAGGCAAGTCACCTAAATGATTGGAGCACAGCATGGTTGGTGCACTGGCAAAGTATAAGTGACTGATAAGACTGTAGGGGGGGAGAATACAAGTAAAACGTTAAAAGCATTCAAACACCAATATTTTAGAACATCCATTTAAAAGCCTACTTGTCTCCCTTCTACTGAACTCCCCTACTGTAGTCTGCTTCCCCCTAATTCCTATTTATCAATATGCACCTAATGCTTCTGCCGCTTAAAAAATTTTTCAAGGATCCCCATATCCCACCAGGGATGGGTCTGGTCCCAAACTTATTTAAACGCTTCCCAATTTCCCAAAATATTGTAGTTGTGTACTCTCCACATACTGACTTTAATCATCCCTGAACCTACTGTGCAAATTCATTTCTCTGTGCTTTTCATACATAGATCTCTGCTTCTACTTGGGCAAACTTATTCCTCCTCCAGGCCTAGCTATTCTGAGGCCTAAAGCCCTCATCTATACTCACGCTGCACTCGTAGCACTTATGCTATGACATATATTTGCCAATCTGTTTCTCTGCCTAGATTATGAAGTCTTAGAAAGCAAGTTCGTGATAGATACTACACTCAGATTCGTTTCCCAATATTTAACACTATCCTTAGCAGACAAGAAACACTGTAAGTCTGTTGAATGAATTTAATGAATGAAAATTTTTAAAGAAAAAATGTTTCAGAGATTAGATTTTTCTATGAGTCATAGTGCTTTCAAACATCAAAGCTGAACCTGACACATAATTTGAGGTTTTTAAAATTTGTAAAAGAAAAACTCACTTTGATAATCTCAACAACATTTAACTCAGTTAATTCAGGAAATCAAAAGGTAAATTAATGGCTGGTCAGAAAAGACAATTAAATTCCACTAAACATATTAATTTGCAAATCAGATATTGTGTAGAACATAAATTGTACTCTAAGAAAAGGGATCTGCAGATTTTAAATTAAAATTGACTTTTTAAAGTGAAAATTGAAAATAATCTAATTCAACTACCTTATTTCACAAATAAGAGAACGTAATCCCAGCACTCTGGGAGGCTCATGAGGCAAGAGGATAGCAAGTTTTGAGCACAGATTGGACAATTTAACAATTTAAATTTTAAAAAGGCTGGGAATTCAGCTCAGCGCAAAGGCCCTGGGTTCAATCCTGGAGGGAGGAAGGAGAAAGAGGAAGAGGAGAGAGAAGGAGAAAAACAAAAACAAGTATGAAAAAAGAAGTGTATTAACCAAGTTAGAAGAAAGATCAGGAGCAGAACCAGGTTTTATTCAAAACAGTGACCCTCTCAAATGTACCACATTACAATCCCAATCTATTCAAGAATTAAAGGCCAGAATTTATTCCATCATTTCCCTCTGCAAACTTATCTTTGAAGTTTATGAAGAGTGAAAAATAATACTGCAAGTGGAATCTGCACACCTGAGCACTTCCTTAGGCTCTATTTGTGGGATCTTGGACAAATTACTGAAAATGCTATGATTACCTACGCTCTCAATGAGATTAATGCAAGAATCAAATGGAAGCCCTTCCATAAACGGAAAATATTACAACCTTCATCTTTATCCTCTGATTCTCCAGGGCAAGATTTTAATCCATTTGGGGGACTACAGGAAGTTGTTGGGAACTATAACAATTTTAAACAGTTGGAGTTTTTTTGTTTGATTTTCGAGACAGGATCTTGCTATGTTATCCAGGTTAACATCAAACTCATGATCCTCCTACCTCAGCCTTCTGAGTAGCTGGGATTACAGATATGCACCATCACACCCAACATCTGTTTTACAAGAAGAAAAGCCTGAAGATGAACAGAAAGTGGATAAATTATTCATAATGGGCAACAAATAACCTCCTCCCAAAGCAAAGTGCTATCCCTACCTCCTATTAAGCTTTTGCACTAGTTCATAAATTATAATAATTTAAATATTTAATCTTTCTCCCAGTATAGGCGCTGAAAAAATTTTACCACAAGTGTATTTTAGAAAATTCTGTATTAGTTGCTTGGGTTATATTTATCTTTTCCTACTCTGCCTTAGATGTGTTCGAAGCAGGGTTTCAGTATTTAAACTTCAGGGGTTTGTGGAGTTGGCGGGTAGCTGTACACATAAGGCCCTAGGCTGGATCCTTGACACTGGAAAAAAAAAAAAAAAAGAATTGTTTGCATATTGCTTTATTTGGGTCAACATCCAGCTAAAATATAAAGCTAGGTTGCTGGAGCTGTGCCTGAGAAAAGTAAGTGAAGAACTGAATGAAAAGGGACAAAGATTATACCTCCCTTTCAGTTCCCTCACCTTCTTATTCTCCATCTCTATTATTTTTAATAAAGATCTTTACATAATAGGCTACACGCTTATGCAGAATTACTCTACAAACACTCTACGTATCCACAAATTTATTTATAAATACTGGTATATTAATAAATAAAAATACAATGTTTTCACTTCAGGCGTGAAAATATTTAAAGGGAAATACCAAATGGACATTGGGAGGGGTGCTGGGGATTGAACTCAGGGCCTTGCCCTTGTTAGACAAGTGCTCTACTACTTGAGCTAAATCCCCAGCCCTGCAAAATGGACATTTTAAAAAATTTACTCATTTGGCGAACAAATCCTTTACAATATGTTTGCCATGGAAAATATGCACAAAAAATAACTTTTTAAAGGAGAAAAATTATGCATTCTGTGAATTCCACTTACATTTAGAATGTCATTCTGTAAATTATAATAGTAATACTTTAATTTGTATAAAATCAAAGCAGTTATAAATAAAAATCAGATTGTCCTTTTTTCCTGCAAGCACAATGTTTTCAAGAATGCCAAAAAAAGTCACTGAGACAATACCTAGCTCTATAAACCAAATTTTATATAGACTTCTCCACCTAATAGAAAAGTATTGCAGTATAAAATTGCTACACTATGGAAACAGAATATTTGAGGAATCCACAGATTAGTCCATTTTCCCCCAAACTTTTTAAGAATCATCTAAATGCCTATTAAAAATACCATTACCACAAAGTTACCCTAAACATTCTGATTCAGTTGCTGTGGGCAAGACAGAAATCTTTATTCTAGATCAAAGTGAGTCTGATTAGCTAAGACTGCAAAACAATGATCTAGTACAGTGGTTCTCAATTTGGCACATATTAGAATTACCTGGGAAACGTAAAAGTCTTAATACCCAGGATGAGGTTCAGATCAAAGTAAATAGCACCTGTACTTTATTTTTTGAGACAGGGACTTGCTTTTTAGTTCAGGCTGGCCTTGAACTCACAGCAATCCTCCTGCCTCAGCCTCCTCAGTGCTGGGATTATTAGGCATGAGCCACCACACCTGGTGCACCAGTACTTTTTAAAAGCTTCCAGAGACAGTTGAGGACCACTGATCTTGTAAAACTTTAAAATTTCTTGCAGAATCCCCTTATGAATAAACTAGTCTTCCTTAAATTCTCAAAGCTAAGTGGCTACAAAGCAGAAGCTAAAACCATTTCTTCTGACCCCTAATTTACTGTTTTTTGATGTAGTTCTTCTATTTTCACGTGAGCTGACAAAACTGGGGGCAAAAAGTAAAACAAAAATCCCTCTCTAGGCAGTGTGATGGCAACAAATGCTGTAACCCCAGCATTCCAGGAGTCTGAAGCAGGAGGATCACAAATTTCAGGTCAGCCTGGGCAATTAGCAATTTAGAGATATCTGTCTCAAAATGACATTTTTTTTTAAAAGGCTGAGAATGTAGTTCAGTGGAAAGGCCGCGGGTTCAATCTTGAGTACCACAAAATAAACTTTTTGCCTCAGAGTAACATTGCCACTTACTTGGGTTAAATTAAAACACCTAACTAGAAAATATTTTCCTGGTCTTATTTTAAACGAAAGTAAATGAAATAACACTAGCGAGTAATCTTTAGTTTTGACTGCCAACCTGTTACATACATCTTACAAAGAATTCTTTAAAGTGTTCATTTGAATCTGTCAGTATTTCAAAATCTCAAATTCTTAGTGAGTCTGGCCTCACAATTCCTTACTAATTATTCTGATCCCTAAATTTGGTGACATGGTTTCTTCATTATGTACATAATTCTACATATTGATATTACTTTGCCCACTAACAGAGGAAAACAGATTTCCTTTTTCCATATAAAAAAATGAATTTTAGACTGCATTAGCAAAACTCCCATCACAGGTTTGTCCACAGATACTCACATTAGGAAGTTTCTCGAGGTATACAGTTAACCCATTCCAAGCATTTTCTTGGAATTTTCTAATAATAATAATAATAAAGTAATGGGGGGAGGGGTAGCTCAACAGTAGAGTGCTTGCTTAGCAGGAGGCCCTAGGTTTGATCTCCAGCACTGAAAAGGGGGAAAAAAGATGTTAACACATCAGGGACGAGAGGTAAGTCAGTGGTAGAGCCCTTGCCTGCTAGCATGTATGAGGCCCTGAGTTCAAGCATCAGTACACATTTTAAAAAAAAAAAAAGTGTCAAACACAAGTTTATGCACCTGAATTTCTGAGAGTGCATTTTGCTTTTTTAAATTTTGCTACACATTTGAATTACTTTTTGGGATTCTACTTTTATTATTACAGTATGGAAGCTGTTTCACATTTTTATCCCTCTCAAGATTGCCAGATATTTAGATAATTCAAATATTAGTGATGTTTGTGATCTTTGCTTCTCAATTTACAGAACAGTGTTTATCAAGCTTTACCAAAAGCAGTCTTCATTACTCCACAGGTAAAACTTCAGCAAGTCTTACGAAATCTAATGAGAATACAATGTATACTTCTATTCACAAACGCCTGATTGTGAAGGTCCAAATTTTCAATTTTCTAAATAAGAATCAGATGCAAGGGATTTTGTTCCAGTAGTTTTAATGAATGAAACCCCTCCCTTTTTAATTAGGTAATGTAAATTTGAAATTGACCCAAAACTACACTATACTTTGTAAATCCCCTCCCCCTTACAAGCCCTTAAATGGAATTAAAACGGTGCCTCTTCAGACACAGCAAAAGTAAAACAGGAGGAAAAAAAATCAGAAATCCCAGTTAAGTGTTCCAGGGATCTAGAGCATCTTGGAAACCGGGCTAGACTGCATCATCCACGGAGTTTCTACTTTAGGAGAAAACTGCTACGCGAAGGTCTGCAAAGTCTCAAGTCTTCGGTGTTCACATATCTAACTTGAAATGGGCCGTTCGAAACTGCACGAGGGCCAGACTGTCGCTACACGTGGCCTTCGGGGGCAACTGCCTTCGCTCTGCCCCGAAGCCCCCCGCGCGTTTATTTTTAGCGGCGTCCTGGGAGGAGTCACGGACGCTGGCGCCCGGACGGGGGCTCCGGGCCGCTCCTCCCCGGGCCGGCCCGCACTCGCGGCGCGCTCGGGGCCGGCGGGCGGGGGGCTCGCGCGCGCCCGGCGGGGGCGGGGCGGCGCCGGCGAGCGGACCCCGGCTCGGGGAGGCGGGCGCGGCCGGGCCGGCTCCCCCGCCCCCCGCCCGCCGCGGCCGCGGCCCGAGCTCCCGGAAGGGCGCGCGTCATGGAGGTGATGGAGCCACACAGAGACGTCTAGGTCATGCAGGAGGCGCCCGGCCCCGGCCCGCTCCCGCCGCCCGACCCTCCTCTCATCCGACAGAAAGACAGACAAGAAGGCTTCCCGACCTGTCGTGCCCTGCATGTTCAGAGTCTGTCATGTTTGGTCAAGAACGGGGCGGGGCTGGAGGGCAGGTCTGGAGCCCGCGGCGACGGCGGCGGGGCGCGGGGGACCCCTGCGCCGCCTGCGGGCACCTGCTCCCGGCCGCCGCCGACAGGTGACGAAGTGGTAAAAACTCACGGTTACTAGTGAGCGACACAGACACAGACTTTCCAGTCTATTAACAACCACGCCAGAGAGATGGGACTCTAACTGCAAACACTGGGCAACGGCCCCGCGCTGCCGGCGCTGCCGCTCTAGTCTCTATTCGCCGCCGGCGGCTGAGGCGTGGGAGCGGGCGAGCGGCGTGCGGCGACGCGGGGATTTGGACAGTGGCCGTAACGGTGATTTCTCCTCACCAACATGGCGGCACCCGAGACAAGGCGGCTCGAGAAAATGGCGCCGGCCGCAACACCTTGCCCGGGACTAAAGGGCAAGAGAGATTCCTCCGCGAGCCGCGGCCCTTGCCCAGCCCGCCGAGGCCGAGCGCGCCTCCCATTGGGTGAAACTGCCTGTCAATCAGCCGCAGGGGCGGGCCTCCACGCTGCTCTGTGCAGCGGCGGAGGCGGCAGCCCGGTGGCTGGGACGGGCGG
>PVJO010022925.1:0-27078 GCA_004026905.1 Hystrix cristata | reverse complement strand
TGCTGTTTTTATTACAGTAGCTTTGTAGTATAGTTTTAGGTCAGGGATTGTAATGGCCCCTGCTTTGCTTTTGTTGCCCAGAATTGCTTTTGCTATTCTAGATTTCTTTTGGTTCCAAATGAATTTTAGGATTGTCTTCTCTAATTCTGCGAGGTATGCTATTGGTAATTTAATTGGGATTGCATTAAATATCTATAACAGTTTTGGAAGTATGGCCATTTTCACTATATTGGTTCTTCCTACCCAGAAGCAAGGGATATCTTTCCATTTCCTGATACTTTCTTCAATCTCCTTTTTTAAGTACTGTAGTTTTTGTTGTATAGATCTTTTACTTCCTTCGTTAGATTGATTCCTAGGTACTTCACTTTTTGGATGCTATTGTGAAAGGTGTTGTTTCCCTAATTTCTCTCTTGGTGAGTCTGTTGTTTGTGTACAGGAATGCTATTGATTTCTGAGTATTGACTTTGTATCCAGCTATGCTGCTCAATTTGGTTATTAAATCTAGAAGTCTTTTGGTGGAGTTTTTGGGGTCTTCTATATAGAGTATCATGTCATCTGCAAATAATGATAATTTAACTTCTTCTTTTCCTATCTTTATTCCTTTTATTTCTTTCTTTTGTCTAATTGCTCTGGCTAATGTTTCCAGAACTATATTGAATAAGAGTGGTGAGAATGGACATCTTTTATCTTGTTCCACATTTTAGAGTGAAAGCTTTTAGTTTTTGACCATTTAGTGTGATGTTGGCTGTTGGTTTGTCATAGATGGCTTTTATTAGATTGAGATAAAGACCGTTTATCCAATTTTCTGCAGGGCTTTTACCATGAATCGGTGTTGGACCTAGTCAAATGCCTTTTCTGCATCTATTGAGATGATCATATGGTTTTTGTCCTTGGCTCTGTTAATATGGTGTATCACATTTATTGATTTGTGTATGTTGAACCATCCCTGCATCCCTGGAATGAATCCTACTTGGTCATAGTGTATAATCTTCTTGATAACTTGCTGCATTCTGTTTGCCAGTATCTTATTGAGGATTTTTGTATCTATGATCATTAATGAGATTGGCCTGTAGTTCTCTTTTTTTGTTGGATCCTTCTCTGGCTTTGGTATCAGGGTGATGCTTGCTTCCAGGAATGAATTTGCAAGTATTGCTTCTGTTTCAATTTTGTTAAAGAGTTTGAGAATTAGTGGCATTAAATTGTCTTTAAAGTTCCTGTAGAATTCAGCAGTTAATCCGTCAGGACCTGGGCTTTTCTTTGTTGGTAGGTTTTTAATTACTTTTTCAATTTCAGTGGCTGATATTGGGTTATTTAGAGTTTTTATATCTTCTTGATCCAGTTTTTGTAATTCATATGTATCTAGGAATCTATTTCTTCTGTATTTTCGATCTTATTAGAATATAGGTTCTCAAAGTAGGTTTTGATGATCTTTTGGATTTCTGCAGGTTCTGTTGTGATTTCACCCTTTTCATTCTTAATTGTATGAATTTGAGTCTTTTATGAGGTTGGCTAAGGGTTTGTCAATTTTATTTAATTTTTCAAAGAACCAACTCTTTGATTCATTGATTCTTTCTATTGTTTTCTTAGTTTCAGTTGTGTTAATTTCACTTCTGATCTTTATAATATTCTCCCGTGTATGGGCTTTGGGTTTGAGTTGCTCTTCTTTTTCTAGAAGCTTGAGGTTCAATATTAGGTTGTTTATTTGAGCTCGCACTGTTTTTCCGATATGGGTGTTCAATGCTATAAATTTCCCTCATAGAACTGCTTTCATTGTGTCCCACAAATTTCGGTAGGTTGTATTGGTTGGCATTATCATTTGTAGAAACTGTCTAATTTCTCCTTTAATTTCTTCTCTGACCCACTCATTATTCAAGAGCATGCTATTTAATTTCCATGTGTTTATGGAATTTTTGTGGTTCCTCTTGCTGTTTATTTCCAGTTTCATTGCACTATGGTCTGATAGTATGCATGGGATAATTTCGATTCCTTTGCATTTACATAAGCCCATTCTATGAACTAGTATGTAGTCTATTTTGGAGAAAGTCCCATGTGCAGCTGAGAAGAATGTGTATTCTGATGTTGTGGGGTGAGTACTCTGTATACATCTAGTAGGTCCATTTGTTGAAGAGTTTGGTTTAGTTCTGATATTTCCCTGATGACTTTTGTCTAGTTATCTGTCTATTTGTGACAGTTGGGTATTGAAGTTCTCCATTACAATCGTATTGGTGCTTATTTGGTTTTTCATGTCTGTCAATATTTGTTGTATGTAATTAGGCGCGCTAGTATTTGGTGCATATATATTTATGATTGTCATCTCTTCTTCTTGGATTGTTCCCTTTACAAGGATGTAGTGACCTTCTTGTCTTTGTTAATGATTCATGGCTTGAAATCCACTCTGTCTGCAAATAGAATGGCTACCCCTGCTTTTCTCCAGATTCCTGTCACATGAAGTATTGTTTTCCATTTTTTGACTTTCAGTCTATGAATTTCTTTTTGAATTAAATGTGTTTCTTGTATGTAGCAGATTGCTGGGTCTTGCTTCTTGACTCATTCTGCCAGTCTGCTTCTTTTAATTGGCGAGTTGAGACCATTTACATTGATAGTTATAACTGACATATGTTGACTTATTCTTGTCATATTATTTACTTGTTGTTGGATTCCTAGTTTTCCCTTTTGTTTAATCATTTGTCTTGCCTGAAAGATTCATTCTGTTGTGATTCCTGGAGTTGTAGTCCTCATTTTCTCTTTCCTTCAGAATATTTTGGAGTGCTGGTTTGGTGGTCATGAATCTCTTTAGGGGTTCTTTGTCATGAAAGTATCTTACTTCTCCATCAGTTTTGAAAGACAGTTTTGCAGGGTACATCAGTCTGGACTGAAAATTGTTTTTTAGGGCTTGAAATACTTCACTCCAAGCTCTCCTTAGCTTGAGGGTTTGTGTTGAGAAGTCTGCTGTGATTCTGATGGGCTTTCCTTGATAGGTTATTTGTTTCTTTTCTCTAACAGCTTTCAATGTTCTGTTCTTGTGTTGAATTTCTGGAAACTTGACTATTATATGCCTTGGGGTAGATTTTTGTTGATCATGGCTACTTGGAGTTCTGTAGGCCTCACTTATCTGTATGTCCACTTCTTTTTCCATATTTGGGAAGTTTTCTGCCATTATTTCTGTGAACGGGTTTCTTATGTGATTTATGCTATCTCCTGCTCTTTCATTGACTCTGATCAATTTTATGTTATTTTTCTTTGTGTCATCTAGCAGCTGTTGTATTGATTTTTCATGGTCCCTTACCATTTTGAAGAACTTTCTTTTCTTGATCATTAATCACAATCTTGTCTTCTATATCTGAGATTCTCTCTTCACATTTTTTCATTCCACTGCCAATACTTTCAATGGAACTTTTAATCTCTTGGACATCTTTTTGAATCTGTTTCATGAATTCCATTCCTTTCCTCTGTTGGCATTTATGGTTTCCATCATTTTTCTAAGCTCTTCTATTTTTTTTTTTTAAATCTGTATCTGCTCTAGAGTTACTAATCATGTCTTTGATTCTGAAAATGATTTCTGTTTTGATGTTTTCTAGAGCCTCACTCATCTGCTTTGTTACTTCTGCTGTTACTGCTTTCAAGAGTCTGGGTGGGAAGCTTTCAGATTGTTCTACTTCATTACCCCCGGGGTTGCCCTTGGTGAGCTGCAGGTATGGGGTTGCATCTTATTTGTGTGTCTTCTCATTTTCTATTTTTTCTTCTTTTGTTTAGTTCCTGGGTTGATGCTTATGAACTGCCTGTGGCAGGTAGCCTTTTTTCTTTTTTATTAGTTTTGAGAACATTTTGGAAGTGACTACTTCCTCAGAGATGCCTTACAGTTGTAGACGGTTTTTGTATTATGAGTCTGTTACAAAATCTTGCCTCTTCAATTTATTGGGGCTGAGAAGTTGCTGTCTATTTGGCCAACCCTTAGTTCTTTGACCATGGCCTATGGTGTTATTTGTGACCCTCTGCCAATCTTAGTCTTGGCCTGGAAGGAAGAACTGAGTAGAACAATTCTGTCCCCTTGGCTAAAGTAGTACAATCAGCAACAATAATAGCATCAGACACTGTCTAGAAAATAACAAACTGTAGTAACTATTGATCTGCCACCTTATACCTTATGAACTAGATTTGTGGTTATATAACAATATGCCAAGTAAACTAGAAACTCGTATGCAGTAAATATGCCCTCAATATGGTGATTTTACTCTCAGTGGAGAAAATTCAAAAGAGATTGGGAGGAAAGGATAGAGAAACAGAAGAAGAGAAAGAGGTGAGAAGCAAGGTTGGAAGCCGGGGAAAATTACATAAACTTTGTGGAACTGGTCAAGGAAACAGAAGGAAAGGAGAGAAGGAAGAAATAAAACAAGGACAGAAGAAAAAATAACAGCACAAAAACTAGAAAGTCACTTTCCTATAAAAACAAGAAAGAGAAAAAAATAAGAGAAGAGCAGAGAGGGAAAAAAATATTAAAAAAAGAAAAAAAAATGTCCGCTTCCAGGTGTATCTCTGCTGTTAGTGGTAAACAGAGTAGACAGACCCAGGTCCTTGTTGATTAATTCCAGCAGTAGATTTTGGCAGAGTAGTGAGTGTTCCCAGCTTGGTTCAATAGCAAGGCTTCACCCATTCCATTGAAGTTCAGCCTGATCACTGGCTTTGGGTTTGAAATCCAATTTGTTCAGCTGGAGACACTGTGTGTCTCCCACTGGCTTGGACTCAGTTCCCTGCCAGTTTGAACTTGGCTCCTTTCCCTCCTTCCAATTTGAGTTTGAACTGTGCCCCACCTTGCCCCAGCACAAAAGCTGCTAGCAGCTTTTCTGAGTTCTGAGCTTGGCCCCTTTCCAAAATGGCAGTCAGCCGATCCCCACCCTCTCCTGGGGGCCGTCTGAGATCAGATGACCCAGGTAGCTCACCAGCCACTGCTGTATTCAGTGTCCACTGCTCCAATCCACTTGTGTGTCTTTCTGTAGAGGTTTCTGGGGTCTCCAGTGGTCACTGTGTCTGCAGGCTCAAACTGCATCACTTGCACCAAGAGCTGGGGCCACCAGTTGGGGCCATGAGCCAGGCTGTGTGCTGGGGATGTGTGGGGCTGTGCACTGCTGCTGTGAGCTGGGCTGTGACCCAGGGCTGTGAGCCCAGACCGTGACCCTGGGGCTGCAAGCTGGGGCTGTGAGGCTGGGCTCTGAGCTGGGGCCTTGAGCTGGAGCTCTGGGAGAAAGCACTGTTCATCCATCACCTTTTTCTCCTGGGCTGGTCCCTCCTTTTGCTTTGCCCGTGTGCTTCAACTCTTGCTTCAGCTTCCTGCTGGGTCCTGAGACCACGCTTCCTTCCTTCTTCTCTTCCCTAAACCGCTATATTCCTGTGTCTGGACAAATCTCAGAGAAGCTCTTACTCTCCTTCTCTCTGCTCCGCCATCTTCCAAAATTTTTTTATATAAATGAAATCTTGAGTTAATTTGCCTTCCAAATATATAACCTGATGAAAAACAGAACAGTAGAAATGATATGCCCTACCGAACATAGCTGTATGTTGAACTTTTCTCAACTGAGTTTGTAGGCTGTTAATGTCAGATTCTCTCATAATTATTTGAACTGTGTCTAGCAATTTGGGTTTGTGTGCATATAAAGATGTAGATGATACTAGGCAAAGACAAGATTTCCTAACCTCAGGATGCTTATGTGAGAGATGCGCTGCACACATTTTATTAAGAGTATTGTGTTAAGTGCCATAAAGATGAAAAAGTATGTAGACTCAGACGAGGAATGTATATGGAAAAGTATGTCTAACTAGGGAGGATTCAAAGTGGAGAATTTGAGCTAGAACTTCAGGAGAGTTGCTTGGCAGGTGGAAGAAAGAGAAAACATGAACCGGGGCACAGTCTTTTGTGGGAACAGGTGATCAATGTCGTTTGGTTAGAACTCAGGACCACTGCCAATACATTCCATCTTGTGTTTCACCTCTGGTCATATTCTCATGAGTATTATGTTGAGAAAGATCATCAGGATTTCTAGGCTCCTCCCCAGACTTCCTGAATCAGAATTTCCAGGGTTTTCAGGTCTTCTAGTGGTACACGTGAAAATGATTCTAGTACACAGTTCACACTAAATTAATTGGGAAATAAAAATATAGACTTCAAGGAGTAGCTGTGGTTGGGCAGTATCCCTTTGGTGGTGATAGAATGGGTTGCTGGGATGCCCCAGGGGATGATGCAGCAACAGATGAATGCCTGCGCTGTGGTTAGCACATTGGATCCTGGAGTATAGACACTAGCTTTGAAGGTGAAGTCATAAGCCATCTGGTCTGTTTTAATGCTTTCAGAAAACACTTTTCTAGGATCATTCTGGCTTTTAAATTCCCTAGTTATATTAATCTGCTGGAACTGGGTTACAAATAACCATAAATTTGGTGTCTTAAACAAGAGAAATTCATTTTCTTACAGATCCTGAAGCCACAATTCCAAAATCAGGTGTCAGCAAAACCACATTCTCTTTAAAGGCTCCAAGGGGTTCTCTTACCTGTTTCAGTTCTGGTGACTCTACGGGTTCCTTGGCTTGTAGCAGTATAACTACAGTCTCTGCTTCTGTCTTTTCTTCCTGTGTCTCTCCTCTATGCATCTCTCAGAAGGACACTTGTTGCTGGATTTAAGCTCACCTAAATAATCCAGGATTACCTTATCTCAAGGTGATTAGTTACATGTGTGAAGATCCTTTTTCCAAATAAGGTCAAATTCACAAGTTTGGAGGGTTAGGATGTGGAAATATCTTTTTGGGGTCTGCTATTTAAACCCTAACACCAGGAAATGGGGGATTTATAATATTTTATGCAACCATTATTTCTCTTGTGAGTAAGATGAAGCTTGCAAATTTCTAAAAAGTTCATTTTTTTCCCTGTATTTCTTTTTTTTTTTTTTTTTTTTTTTTGGTGTTTGGGTTTAAATTTAGGGCCTTTCCCTTGCTTGGCAAGGCATTTTAACATTGACTTAAATCCCCAGCTCCATTGGTGGTAAAACACTTGAGTTCTATTCTCTTGAATCATCATATGTACTACACAGTGTTGTTAACCATAGGCATAATGTTGTACAGTGGATATCTAGAATTTACAAGCTGAACTTTTTGGTAATCTTATAGTGTATCTTCAGAATCTGTAAAATCTTTTATACATAGTTATAAAAGAGATTCATGTACATTGATAAACAAATTTTAAGAGAAACAAAAATAATTACTGATCTGTAATTTTTAAAGTATTATAATTATTAAAAGCTTTAATTATTTTATTATTTTATTTTTTTTAGCTTTAATTATTTTAGACTAAAAAACCTTCTTTAATTACCATTGCTCTTCTCTCTGGTACACACATGAATAGAGCTGTTCCTTTTCACCTTGGATCACACTACCTGACTGATTTGGGGTGCAGGTTTGAAATCACTGCTTATTTTTATCAATTTCTTGTATCTTAATCCATAGGACCTGCTCTTCCTGTTTGCAGCCAAATGTGTGTCATGAAGGATATTAGTTTCATGTGCTTGCATAATACCCCTGTTGGCCCTCAAGAAGCCCCATGTTTTGACTGCTCTGGAGTTGAACTGCTCTTCTTTTTCTGCTTTCACTTGTCTTGGAGGTAACCCATCCCCTGAGAGCCTTTCCAAATTGGTTCCAAATGTTTTTACATTAGATATTATTTTCCTTTGTTTTTAAAAAGGCTATCTCTCATTTTAGTTCTTAAGAAATATTCCTTCTAGAACTTAAAAAAAAATTCTTATAGGGTCTAGAAGACATTAAAGTAAGATTACACATCTTCAGGATAGTGATTTTCTCTGGTATAACTTCCCATGTGTATTTAAAGAAAATATAAAGTACATCACTTAAGAAAACAAATAAACATTTGGATAGAATCTGTGCCCAAAAGATGCCTGGAAATTTTTAAAAAAATGATGAATTTGTGATCTAAATTTATAGACAACTTCAAATATAATACACTGTACTACATTACTTTGTTTAAAGGAGAAACAGAGAATGTGTTAAGGCCTCACAACATGACTTTTTTGTGTAGACTACATAAGGCTGTATTTTAAGCAGATTTTTAAAAACAGACTCTTTACGTACAATGTTTTTTCATGTGGTGTAATAAAGATTTATACATAGAAATTAATTTATACAGATTATCAATTTTCATACACATTCCAACAATATAATGTAATAGAGTATATCAGTTAAAGTACAAGATTTATAGCTAGGTACTGGATTTTTCTTTTGTGACACTATTTCCCAGGCAATATAAATAAAACTTTTTATTTCTCCTCTTGAAGTTAAATCTGCTATCAAAGGCAAAGTATCTGTTAAATTAATTTTTTTCTCTCTCCCATCATCCATATCAAGGTTTTCATGATTTCATTCCTGTAATGGCATAGTAGACTTTTTCTTAAGCCAACTTTTTATTATGGAAACGTTCAAACCCAGACAAAAAAAGGGAGAATTAAGTTTTTTGTTTTTTTTGGTGCTGGGGATTGAACTGAGGGCCTTGTGCTTGCTAGGCAAGCGCTCTACTGCTGAACTAAATCTCCAACCCCAAGGGAGAATAAGTATTGTACACCCATGTACCTATGAACCCATGTACCTTGATGAAACTTCGTCAAGTATAAGAATTTTGCTATTCTTGCCCCCTAATATTTTTTTCTAGAATAAGTTAAAGTCTACCCCATGCATCATAGAATGTAGGTATATATCTCCAATCGTGTCCTCTATTAATTTCCTCATTATTCTTCTTCCAATTTTCTTGCTTCTCTCACAAATCCCAAAATTTCCAACCCTTTGGCATGCTCTTAGAGAAACCTAAAAATGTTTTTCAAAGGCACAGTGTTGCCTGTTGAATCAAATGCAAACACTAGTCCCGTTTTACAAAGCCTTCTTTACTTTCACTTTGCCTTGCCTGTTTAATTTGATCTTTCATTGTTCCCCAAAAGACTCTGGGGTGGGTCTCCTCACTGCTTGGTCCTATCTCTTGTCATGCATGCCCTCACCTCCCCAAATTCTACAGATTTTATTTTATTTTATTTTTTTGGTGCTGGGGATCGAACTCAGGGCCTTGTGCTCTACGGATTTTAGAAAGTCCTCAGTTGACCTCTCCCTTCCCTGTCATTCTAACCTCAAATGTAGTATTTTCTGTCATCTTCCAGTCTCAATTATTGCAATATGAAAAGTGGGCTCTGAATCACGAACAGCATTTTCTTTTTAAAGACACCTTTAAAGTGTTTGGATGAGTGCTATCTCTGAGGACACAAAGACTGGTGTGGACGGAATCTGGCACTGGGATGGGAGGCAGAATTCTGGTCTGTGATCCCTGCCCTTGGTGTTACTCCCGTGACCATGCTTGGTTTCTTGGCAGAAGTGATTTTGCAGATGTAATAAAAAGTTACTAGCCGCTTGGCTTGAAAGCAGAGGAGCTATGCAGGTGGCTGACCTAACATCACGGGTTCTTTGAAAGTAGATAGTTTTCTCTGACTGGTGGCAGAAGAGGAAGTTGGAGAGATTCTAAGCCTGAGAAGGATTCAATGCACGATCACTGGCTTTGAGGATGGATCAAGACAACCAGGAGCCCGGGGATGCAGGTAGTTTCCAGATATCAGAAAAGAAATGGGACCTTAGTCTTATATTCACAAGGAACTGAATTCTGCCAACAAGCTGATAAACTTGGAAGCAAATTCTTTCCCACAACTCTAGGGAAGACGGGAATCCAGATGACACCTGAGCTTTGCTCTGTGACACTCCGCTTAGGAATCCGGACAAGCTCACCCAGACTTCTGACCTGACTGTACACGAGTGGCATTTGAAGCTGCTGAGTTTGGGGTACTTTGTTACGAAGCAATACAAAATGAAAACAATAGGAAAAACAGGGTTTGAGGTTGTAGTGCAATTTTATGCGTTTCTGCTATTCTTTATAAAGCTCTAAATCCGCAAGAAGATTTTCCAGTAAGTGGAGGCATTCGTCTTAGCATATGTAGTTGCAATGAGGGACCCAGACCACCCGAGAGAAGAAAACTCTACTAACAGGCATCCCTGCTTCTGTAAACTGTTTGCTACATAAATAAGAAAATGGCTGACGACTGCCTATAACCACAAGCCCCCTCTGCAGATGTGCTACAAGATAAGCAGACTTGGTTCCTACTTAGAAAGCCTTGCTCCCTGCTTTCCAGGCCTTTTAACCGTCCCACTTTCCAATTTTGGCGGGAGAGCTTGGGCGGGAAAACTCGGGTGGAAAACTCAAACCGGAAGAAAGTATTCTGTGTAAACCTCGCGCTCTCTGGGCACCGGGATCAGACTTCGGAGTGCTAACTCTTCTGGGCCTGTGGACCTTAAACAAACCTGAGTTCTCCACCTGTCTGTGTGGTTCTTGGTTTCTCCACGGTCAATTTCTGCAACATTTCTGGAGCCCTTAGCAAAATTACAACTGTGCGGGCCCGTGAGACGCTCGCGCAGTGCTGCCCCGGGCGGAGGAGCGCACGGACTCAACGAGGCGGCGCACCACCCGGTGGTTTTCCGGGTCCTCCCTGGCGCGGGGGCGGCTGGCCCCGCCCGGACTCAATAGAGAGGCGGACCAACTCACCAGACAAGACGTCAGAACAAGGTGAGGTCCCCCACAACCAGCGGAAGAGGAGGTCGACCCCTTAGTTAGAGTCCTTCCCCAAGGCAGCAGGTAATTGTGATAAACTCTGTGTGTGTGTGTGTGTGTGTGTGTGTGTGTGTGTGTGTGAGTGAGCACTTCCGCTTCCCCACAGCCCACCACTGCAGAGTCCGAGTGGGCTCGTCTGCGATTCTGTGGTGGTTGGCCCACCGTTTAGGGCGGCAGCAGATATTCCTTCCTGAGTCACAAAGCTGAGTCCACTAGGCCACGTGCCACCTTCAGTAGTGGCCAGAGGAGCATCTGATTGGTCTCCTCTTCCGAGGGGGCACCCACCCTCGTGTGTCTTGCACCATCGATATAGGGTGGGAGACCCGGGGAGGAGGAGTGAATATTAGATTGGTTTGGACTATGTCCAAACGGAGATTGTGTCCCTGGGGCCTTACAACAAAATTACTACTTTGAAATTTTTAAGGCTCACTTTCCCCCTCCCTTGGGCGTTCTTCTGAGCTGCCTTATTGAGAAATTAGGCTATCTTTGAAAAAAGTGTCTCGTGTCAGACTGACCTCTTCCTGCCGCACCACTGGTCCATCAAGCCGCACTGGGTGGAGCTGCACTCGCTGCGTGTGTGCAGCATTCTTTTGAGTCCCATAAGGAGGCTGATATTAGTCCTTTGTCTGAGTAACAGCTGCAAAAATTTTTTCCCACCCTGTGAGTTGTCTCTTCGCTGTTAGTGGTTTCTTTTGCTGGGCCAAAGCTGTTTAATAAGATGAGATCCCAGTTGTTGATTCTTTGTGATATTTCCTAGGCAATAGGGGTTTTGTTCATAAAATTTTTGCCTACACCTGTGTTTTCAAGAGTTCTATCTATTCTGTCTTCCTGAAGATTTAGTGTTTCTGTTTTAATATTTAGATCTTTGATCCACTTTGATTTTAGCTTAGTGCATGGTGAATGATATGGGACTAGTTTTAGTCTTCGGCATGTGGAAAGCCAGGTTTTCCAGCACCATTTATTGAAGAGGCTGTCTTTCTTCCAGTGAAGATGTTTGGCCCCTTTGTCAAGGATAAGGTGGCTGAGAGTGTTTGGATTTGTTTCTGCATCTGCTAATCTGTTCCATTAGTCCTCAGGTCTGTTTTTTTTTTTTGCCAGTACCATGCTGTTTTTATTACAGTAGCTTTTTAATATAATTTCAGGTCAGGGATTGTAATGGCCTCTGCTTTGTCTTTGTTGCCCAGAATTGCTTTTGCTATTCTAGGTTTCTTCTGGTTCCGAATGAATTTTAGGATTGTTTTCTCTAATTCTGTGAGGTATGCTATTGGTATTTTCATTTGGACTGCATTAAATCTGTATAACAATTTTGGGAGTATGGCCATTTTCACTATATTGATCCTTCTTACCCAAGAACGAGGGTTATCATTCCATTTTCTGATATCTTCTTTGATCTCCTTTTTCAGAGTACTATAGTTTTCGTCATATAGCCCTTTTACTTCCTTTGTTAGATTGATTCCTAGGTACTTCATGTTTTTTTGGATGCTTTTGTGAAAGGTGTTGTTTCCCTAATTTCTCTCTCAGTGAGTCTGTTATTTGTGTACAGGAATGCTACTGATTTTTGAGTGTTGACTTTGTACCCAGATATGCTGCTGAATTTGATTATTAAACTAGAAGTCTTTTGGTGGAGTTTTTGGGGGTCTTCTATGTGGGGTATAATGTCAAAAAATCATAATTTAACTTCTTCCTTTCCTATCCTCATTGCTTTCATTTATTTCTCTTGTCTAATTGATCTGGCTAATGTTTCCAGAACTACATTGAATAAAAGTGGTGATAGTGGATGTCCTTGACTTGTTCCTGACTTTAGAGTGAAAGCTTTCAGTTTTTAACCATTTACCATGATGTTGGCTGTTGGTTTGTCATAGATGGCGTTTATTAGATTGATATAAAAACCATCTATTCCAATTTTCTGCAGGGTTTTTTTTTATCATGAATGGGTGTTGGACTTCGTCAAATGCTTTATCTGCGTATGTTGAGATGATCTTATGGTTTTTGTTCTTGGCTCTGTTAATATGGTGTATCACCTTTATTGATTTACGTATGTTGAACCATCCCTGCATCCCTGGGATAAATCCTACTTAATCATAGTGTCTAATCTTCTTTATGATTTGTTGCATTCTGTTTGCCAGTATCTAAATGAGAAGTTTTGCATCTATGTTCATTAATGAGATTGGCCTGTAGTTCTCTTTTTTGGTTGGATCTTTCTTTGGTTTTGGTATCAGGGAAGTGTTTGTTTTCAGGAATGAATTTGGGAGTATTGCATCCCTTTCAATTTCATTAAAGAATTTGAGGAATATTGGCATTAGATCTTCTCTAAAGTTCTTGTAGAATTCAACAGTAAATTCTTCAGGACCTGGGGTTTTTCTGCTGGTAGTTTTTTAAATTAGTTCTTAAATTTCATTGACTGATAATCAGGTTATTTAGAATTTTTATATCTTCTTGATTCAGCTTTGGTAATTCATATGTGTCTAGAAATCTCTCCATTTCTTCTGAGTTTTCCATCTTATTTGAGTACAGGTTCTCCAAGTAGATATTGATGATCTTCTGGATTTCTGCAGGATCCATTGTCATTTTGTCCTTTTCATTCCTAATTGCATGGATTTGAGTCTTTTCTTTCCTTTTTTGATAACGTTGGCTAAGGGTTTGCCTATTTTATTTATTCTTTCAAAGAAGAAACTTTTTGATTCATTGATTCTTTGTATGTTTTTAGTCTCACTTGCATTAATTTCTGCTCTGATCTTTATAATTTCTTCCCTTGTATGTGCTTTGGGTTTAGCTTGCTCTTCTTTTTCTAGAAGCTTGAACTTCAATATTAGATTATTTGTTTGAGCTTGCTCTGTTTTTCTTTTCTTTTTCCTTTTTTTTTTTTTTAGTATAACAAAGGACAGTTTATTGGGGGAAAAAGATGGAAGAGAAAGAAGATAGACAGCTACCATGAAGTGTAGGGGGTTTCAGAGGTGAAAGCCCAGCAGAGCTTATCTCTGGCTTCTTTTATTGGGGAATAGTGTCTTTCCCATCCCCGAGGTGGGTACTTTTGGATATCTGATCTATTGCCTGTGACTGTCTTTGATCCTAACCTAGGCCTTCTGCCCATTTGGCTTCTTCCTGTTTCTTTGTAATGAGTAAGTGAGGGGGGAGGGCTTAATAGGAAGGCAGTTTACTTAATGATTAAGTAAAGGGAACATGTGCGTATCTGGTATAATATTATAGAACATAAATATGTGTATATGTATAGACATGTGTGTGTGTGTGCGTGTGCGTGGGGCGCGCACATCTCATATATTAAATAAGAGTCTTTAGGTGACTGTCTCTTATTGTCCCCCTGCATTCTGTCAGATAGGTGTGGGGGCTATTCCTCGCTAACTATTGCCTGGTGCCTGTCCTCAGTCTAGCTAGCCTTTCCTTCCTTTGTCTTTCTAATTACCCTAACTGTTGTAGGGTATACTTGTGGAGGCAGAAGCTGCTTTCAGTGGTAGAGGCAGAAAATACTTTTAGTAAGTTTTCTTATTGATTCTTAATAAAACTCAGTGAAGCCCTTAACCTATCTTTCTCTGCCTGTGGACACCCCTGTCCCTACATTCCCTCTCTGAGAAAACAATCCAATTGCTATTGGGGAAATGGGCAAAGAGCAGTCTAGCTTCTTCGAGCTGCGTGGGGTTGTAGTTGGAGAGTAGTGGATGGAAATCTTTAGCAGGGAGGTTTTGTACAATGGAACTCAGTAGAAGATGTTTGGCAGTTTTATAGTGGGATTCCTCATAAGACTGAGGTAGGAATAGGGCGTGGCCTGACCTGGCTGGGAAGGTGGATACGACCTTGGGGAGTGGCCTTGACCTGACTCAACCTGGGGCACGAAATTCCAATCGCCCCTCTTCTCACAGGATCGAGAAACTCTCACGGAGATCAGAATCCAGATAAATGTAAATGGCACCACGAGCTCGGCCCTTCTCTCTCCCCTTTTCCCTTTCATACTTGCCCTCTTGCCCCCTTAAACTCTATGCTCTGTCTTTAGCTCCCTGGCCTCCCAGGCCTTTTCAGATCCCTAACCACAGCAGCGGCTATTTTATCCACCTGGCCAAACCAGTCTCCCTTTCGTTACTTAAATAAACTTCCTTAATGCCCTAAAATTCGCTCCTGCAATTCATTGCCTGTGCGAATAAAGAACCTGGAAATATACTTTCTGAATTCCCCTTTCCCTCCTACAACAAGACCACTTGTGGTTTGGCAGCCTCTAGGCAAAGAAAAAAAGAAAGCTTTACCAAAGATTAAAGGCAGGTATGACCAAAGCATGAGCAACAAGATGGAAAGGTAGATGGAAAGCATCCACTGTTCTGTTCCACAGGTGCATTTCTCCCTGGTGGTCTGTCTTTCGAGTCACCCAACCTCACTGTGTCTCCATGG
Organism: Hystrix cristata; assembly: GCA_004026905.1. Taxonomy (NCBI): domain Eukaryota; kingdom Metazoa; phylum Chordata; class Mammalia; order Rodentia; family Hystricidae; genus Hystrix; species Hystrix cristata. The sequence continues at coordinate 11,994 of PVJO010022925.1, read as the reverse complement.
ATTTGATCCTCCTCTTTCATGCCACAAGCTGGAAGCCAGGGAGAAAGTGCAGATTGCCCCCTCCTTTTTTCTGTGTTGAGGTCCGTCTCTTCACTTTCTCTGTGGGCTCCAATTTTCCCTTCAGATTCTTTCTGGGTCCTGGAGCCTCCTCATTCCTTCTTTTCTTTCTTAAATTGCTATCTTCTAGTGTCTGGGTTTCAAATCTTGGAAATGTTGATGTGTTGCTGTTTATTGCTCTGCCATCTTCCCACAAGTCCCTTCCCATTTTTTATTTTGAGACAGGTTCTTGCTAAGTCACTAAATTGCCCAGAATGGGCTCAAACTTGTGATCTTCCTGTCTCAGCCTCCAAGAGTGCTGGGATTACAGGCATGTGCAGCCACACCTGGTGAACCTCATTATTTTAAATGGCTATATCCATTTTTTTAGTTACTTCCTCATTGTTGGGACACAATACCCCACAACCACAAGTTAAAGAGACCAGGTTTATTTCAGCTCACAGTTTGTAGTGGTTTCAGTCCATAGTCAGCTGACTCCAAGCAGGTTGGCATGGCAGAGGGGCATCACAGAGGAGAAGCAGCCCATCATAGAGCAGGGGGGAGGCAGCTTCATCATTTTTAGGAAAGATGTTTTGCTCTATTCTTACTTTCTTCTTCTTCTGAATCTCTATACTTATTTAGTTCACTTCCAATTGTCTGACAGTTCTCCAAACAACTGTTTATTTTTCTTCAATTTGTTTTCTCTCTGTTAATTAGCTTGAATAATTTTTTTCTTTTAATTTGAGTAATTTTGATAGACCTATTTTCCCTCATTAAAGTTCATTGCCTTTCAGTTACCATCTTTGGTGTACTCTGATTTTTTGGGGAGGGGTCATTGGAATTTTAATTCCAGAATTTCCATATAGTTCTTTTTTACACTTTGTTGCTCTGCTGAGTTTTTCTGTTTTTTCTTTTTACTTATGAAGCCCACACTTTCCTTAATTCTTTGAACATATATTTAATTCTTTGAGCCATGTTTATAATAGCTACTTTGAAGTCCTTGACTTCTAATTTCACCATCTCTCAGTGGTCATCTTACAGGGATCATAGTTTGCAGTTTCCTGTTATCCGATGGTTAAAAATAATTTCCTCATATATTATTTCAAATTTTATTTCTTATGGCAGGACAGCTAGTTTGATACCTTTTTCTTCATAATACCTGAAAGTGAAAGTTTGAAAGTTGTGCTCTATAAGATTAAATTACAGTTTTTGGGCTTGTAGCTCAGTGATATAGCATGTACTTAACATGCACATGAGGACTTAATCTCAACCCCCCCAAAAAAGATTAAATTACACAAACAGGAATGGATTTAGTAAAGAGGGGTCCCAAAGTTCTTGTTTGGCCTGAAAAGGAATTAATAGTTGTGGGTTCCAGCCTATTCCTCAGAAAACTAGCTCCACACATAGGGAGTATGATGAAGTATCGTGTGGTTTCTCTGTATTTTTCTGAAAATTAAGTATAATAACCAAGTCTTCTCTCCTGAAAAACAAAAATTTTCTAAAAATAATGCCAACAATAATAATAATGATGTACTGCTAATGAGTACTTAATGTTCTAGGTGCTATCCTTAAGATTTTATTTATATTAACCAATTTATTCTTTATAATAACCTATTCATTACCTGTTAATAACTAGCTAATTACTAATTAGTAGTTGAACATTAATTACTAAATAATAATCCTATTTAAGAATGAGAAAAATCGAGGTGCAAACAGGTTACGTAATTTTCTTGAAGTGACATATCTGGTGAAGTGGAAGGTTTATGAAAAGTCTTTGTGATTTTCAATTATAGAAGTGTTATATGGCATAAAAGAACTTAGAAACACAAAGAGTGTGAATGTGCAAGTGAGCAGGTAAATTTGGAGGAATTCATGAGGACATGTGAGTATGCGAGAGTAGTTATGGGGATGTAAGAGCTTCCAGCTCAGGGTCTTCCTGAATGTTCTTTCCTTTGGTCATAAGCTCCTTATGTTCATTCAACTTAAACATATACTCGAGAGTTTAGCTTCCAAATCATACTTCAGGGAAACTTGCTTGTCACATGCTTTTGTAATATGCTTTAAAAAATTTTCTGTTTCCCACTATATATCCAGCACCTAGCACAATTTTTTGGCATATAGGATGTGCTTAATAAGTATTTGTGAAATGAAAGAATGAATCCCCCAAAGTAAGTAGGTTTTCCTTCTCAGATTCCTATTAATTTGGTATATTATTGAGGAGGACCTATTTTTTGCCCTTTCTTCCTATTAAAAATACATATTCTGAAATTCAATTTTTTTAGTATACAGGTCTGAGTTTTAACAAAAGTACAGAATCATGTAATTAGTACCACAGAGAAGCTACAGAACAGTTTCATTTCTCTACCAGAAATTCCTTCTTGTTAACTTTTTGTAGTCAAACTCAACCCCTAACCTTTATCCTCTGGCAATCACTGAGAATTGCTTATTTTACATTACCCTGCACTCTTTTTCTTTTCCATTGGCTTTGTTTATATTTCAGCTGTCTTACTGCTTAGTAGCACTTCTAAATTCTGTATAAAAAAAGTGAAACTGAATTTGACAGTTATCACATGCATTTATGCTCCACATAAAATCATTTGAGCAAATAACCTGACTACTTGGAAGAATGAGAAGGACAACAGGCCAGCTGGGTTTTCATCAGTAACCTATATTATTTCCATTTTTTTGGAAGCTCTACCATCTGATGTTTATCCATCTCTATTTCACCATCCTTGCTGTAATTAATGCTTCACGATCTTGTTCAGATCCTTGCAATGGCCTCCCTACTGCTTTCCAAGCCTTGAATACTTCCTATTTTCACTCTCTGCATTTCACCCAGCATGAACTTTCTGAGATGTCTCAAAGCTATTCATCAGCACTCCACTAAATTTTAGCACCTTTGCACATCATTCATAGCTCTTTATGAGTTCTATTTCTTCTTTAGAATCATCTTTTTGGTTCTTGTTCTTTTTACTTTAAAGTGTTGATTCGTTGACACTTTTCAAAGGTGCTGTATGTCTTACACCTGGGTGCTTCTGTTCAGCTGCCCTTGAGGCTTTTCACTTTATCTGCCAATGAACACATTACTGAAGATGAACGCATCCTATCTCTTGCTTACCAGAGATCACTTGAGTGTTCCTTCTTTTCTGCCTGTTCGCCCACTTGCCATAACACCCATAATTTCTTGTTGTGTATTGTACTCAAATATTTATCTTCTACCTTCTAGAAACAAAGCACTTTTAGGTAAACCTGTCTCTTACTCTGTTTTGAATCCCCAGTGTCTAGCACAGTGCCTATCATATAGTAGATACTTAGAAAACACTTGCTGAATCCATCAATGAATAAACTGTTTACTGTGCTGTTAGTTGAGTAATACTTTTCATATATGTGTTTTAAATGTAGTTTTTGGTGTTTTAGAAAAATTTTAATCAAATACTTTCTCATTTTATGATAATCCAATGATCCTATTTTGAAGTTCTCTCCAGTCTTCCGTGAGAATCTGCATCTATGTGTGATCTTGTCAGCTGGCATTATTTCAACTGGGCTTACCCATAGCTATCTGCTTGCGTACAGAAACTCAATTTGTATCTGTGGAAATGAAAAAGGGGAAAACAGGATGTTGAAAGTTAACACAAATTTCCCATTAGTGGCTAACTGGCTTTGAACTTCCTCTCTGTTACAGCTCAGAGTAAAGTCAGAGCTATCGCTGTAAACTCAGGCCTGGTCTGGCTACAGGTCACACTGTTCACTTTTTTGTCTGGTATGGACGCCCAGCCTGGGGATCTTAGTTCTAAGGTGTTTGACTTTAACATATTTGCCACAGAAATGGAGATTTAGTCCTTTCTTTTGAAAGTAAAGACATAGAATTTCCTAAAAACTTCTGTCCAACCGTGTCATTTCATTGTAAAACAAAACCAAAAACAACCTAAACACTAACAAAGGACAAAGCTGTCACATTTGTGATCAACTAGCTCTTGGTAGGAAGTGAGGACAAGTGAGAGAAGGGAGGATTATGTCCCTGGTTTCATCTCTTTTGGCCAGGGTTAGGACACAAGTGGACATTTGCCTGTTCCTTATTTAATGTCCAGAAATATTAGCTTGGAGCTCTGTGGCAGCAAATTACCATTTCTTAGGGCAGTTATATTCTGGGAAAGATCCAAGTCGTAAAGACAATGTTTAGTGCCATAACAACACAAATTACACCGTGGCTTTGAATTGCTGTATTACCAGTTTAGGTTGAAGCAATGGTTCTCAAACTTAAATTTCTACTAGAGTCACCTAGAAAGCTTAACACAGACAACCAGGCTTATTCTCCTGGAGATTTTGGTGAAGTAGGGTTGGAGTGGACCCTGGAAAGGTGTACCTTTAACCAGGTGTGCATTCCTAGTGTAATTCTGGTTGTACAGAGTTGTAAAACTGTCTTTTCTTGAATTGTTGGAGATGGACAGGGCAGTGCGATCAATCTTTAAGCAGCCCTTAGCATTCTGAATTTATCAACAGCCCAGTGCACTTTTATAAAAATTAGTTCCACAAATGGGGGTTTCTTCTTCTGTAACATCTGTTTTCAATATCTGGAAGTCCCACAGATGTTGTGAAAAGTATTCACAAACAGAAAATGAAAGTAACATTTTAGATGGAGCTGTAGTCTTGTTCAATGGAATGCTTATCTCAGCAGAATTTAAGGGTAGATTATCCAGGTCACCCCTGATGTTTCTCTGAAGTCTGTGTGCTGTGGGGTGAGTTGAGTTTATGTCACTGGAACCTCCTGCTATGCCTTATGTCTCATAAAGATGGTGTCTACATACAGTTTGGGGATACTCGCCATTGTGGTGTAGGACAAATCGAATAGAGACAGAGCGGGGATAAAGGATGCACAGTTGATGCACAGTTGATGAAAATAGGTGAACAGATAATGCTATGATTCCCACTTTTTTTTTTTTTCGAGACATGATTTTGCTATGTTGGGCTTGACCTCGCACTCTTTCTGCCTCCTGAATAGCTTGGATGACAGGTGTGCGCCATTGTACCTGCTTTCTGTTCTGAGTTGAATTCCAGAAAGTGGGTTCAGTTATCCAGGTTTGGTTTGGGTCTCCAAAAAAGTAGGTTTGGTCTCAATATTTGTAGCATCTTTCTTCTGCTTAAGTAATGGAATTAGATTTGTCTAGTGGAGGTGCAGAGGACTGGTGTTAGCTGAGAAGTTTTGCTTAAGTTTTGTTGAATAATAACTTATGTAACATTCCTGGGAAGCACAGGATTTTCAGAGAGAACTTTTAAGATACCATTTCTCAACTGCTGTTTTGACCTTGAGCAGTTCGAGGTGTGAGGCACACCCAAATCTCAGAGTGACTTCAGAAACATGACAGCATGTCTTACTAATTTAAATGTCATATATGTCCAAGGAAAGGGTATTCTTTTTGAAGAAAAGATTTCATGAAACTATCAAGAACAACTTGCTATCTACAGTATTTTCTTCATTTCTAGAACTGAAGGAATTAATAGAAACTTTTATTCTTAAAATAATGAGATATAATTATCTTTGCATTTGGAAACTTGAGAAAGGCACTAAAAATGAGAGACTTACAGAATATAAGGGAAGGAATCTTAGAAATGCTGAGTTCAACACTCTGAAATTACTTTTATCCCTTTATTTTAAATAGTTATCTGGCTTCATATTTATAAAACAATATAAGCCAATACTACTCTTCTTTAATGTTGTTGAAATTCAAAGGGGCCTTTGATTCGCTTTTTCTCCCTCTGGAGTTAATGGTTCAACTTCTGCTATCACCAAACTCAGAAGGTTTCAACCAAGTTTTTGGCCAAAAAATAGTTTGGGTAGAACATAGAGTCCTGACACAATCTCTTTTACCTGCAAAACTGTGTTGACACTACAGTCAGACAAAGCAGAGTGAAAATTTCATGATTGGTTGACTTTGAGCATGTTATTCAATGTATAAGGGTTTTGTGTTCTCACCTGTAAAATGTTACCACCTCTCATATATATGGATTGAATGATACTACAAAAGTAAAATATCTGGCACAAAATTATATACTTTTTCTGGGATAAATGGCATTTTTCTGGTGATATTAAAATTACTTTCCATCACTGATTCACTCTTTTGAAGTAGAAGGGACAGGACACTAGATAAAACAGAGGACCTTGAGAAGGAAAAACAAATATAATTTGGAGTAGTAAGCAAAGATTGTTAAAAGACAGCAGCCTGGGGTAACTCTCTTCAGAGAGATCATCCTGTCTGTAGTTGGACAAAGGCCCGTGTGGCAAACAAGTCTTATTTGTCACTGTCTTCAAAAGGTCAGACTCTAACAACGTTCACATCTCTGGCAATATTCGCTAAAGGACAAATTCTTTAAAACATGCAGAAACACTTGCTTTGCTGATGTTTTGTGCAAATTAATGTTTAGTGAGTATATTTTAGTTGTTTTATTTCCTTCACATGACTCTGTGCAGGTCCATAGTATTCCTACCATTCTTTTCCCAAGCCTAACTTTTAAGTCTCCTTGTCTGTACTCCAGTCCTTTTGCAAACTGGACAATGCTTCCTTTGCCCTCCTCAACCCCTGGCCTCCTGCCCTATCCATATTTTATTGGAAGGGTATCCAAAATTGGTAACTTTTCACCATAATGATAACAATAGCATTTATAAAAACCTCTTTAGTTTATGACTCGATTTCCCAGATATGGTTTGGTTTACTCGTGCTAATAACCCTGTATGGTAGGTTATTGCAGAAATTGAGGTTGACAGGAAATAATATCAGATTATGGCATGGCTTATCTTATCTTTCAGTAATTGTCTGCTTTGTCTGTCTTACAACATTGTCCTCTGTGCAGAGAAAAATCTTGTGTTGACCAGTGGGTTTTGTAATCTGCATTTAAAAAGTCTTAATTCTAGACATTGTCTAAATTACAGGAGTACTTTATCGATACTTTTGTATGTATGTCTACATTAGGAGGGCCAGAAAAGGGAAATTGTTTTGGTAGTTAAGAAACTGCTGAGCATCAAAGAAAGAAAAAGGAGAAGGAAATATATTATTTAATACAAAAAGAGAACACTTGAGTTACCAAAACAAAACATGATTTGAATAATTGTGAGTCCAATCCACATGAGTCTACTGTCTTGCTGCTGAGATCCCCTGAAGGCTATTCTAGAACATTGCTCAACAGCTAATGGGAAAAAATGGTTAAAAAAAAGGTGAGTCTGCCAGTTCCTTGTGGCTATGAGATCAATTTTATGAAATAAGGTGCTATTTAAAGTAAAAGCTGCCATTTTTATACTGTTGATTTTACTTAATTCTACAGAAAGAACATTACTTTGGTTGACTGTTATGGAACTATAATTTTAGCCAGATAAACCTTATATAAGTCCCACAAGGTCCATGAAATGTTGCTAAATATTTTTCCTTTTATTACAGAAGAATCCTAGATATGAATAATAATAAAAAACCTTTATAAGAACTTCACTTCTCTTCCATAGCATTTGTTGCAATTGAAACAATTGAAACTCAATCCTTGTATTAATAGAAGTAAGTTGGAGAGGCAATGAGGGAAAAGGCTCTGCAGTGCTTCATGATTATTTTGAAAGTTAAACCATGACTCTGGTTTTGGTTGATGACTGAATGATAGTCACTTTTTGTTTGTTTGTTTGTTTGTTTTGGGTGCTGGTGATCGAACGCAGGGCCTTGAGATTGCTAGGTAAGCACTCTACCACTTGAGCTCAATCCCCAACCCTGATAGACACTTTTTTTATCTGAAGTGTAAGAGGCTAGGTTTCCAGTGGAGCACTACGGAAGCTCAAGTGCTTAATGCATTCTTTCTATTCTTCTGTCTTTGAGATATTTATACATTTCCACACAGATTTATACACAATTTATACATACTCATAATGAACTTTAAAGTAATATGACTTTCATTTTTGAAAAACATACCTAAATTTATATATCCAGACACAGGCTGTTCTTTTCAAAATGAAAGCATATTTCTATAGTGTTGTGATTTTTCAAGCTTTTGGGATTTCACTTTTTGGGAACTGAATCTTTCCAATTGCAAATAAATTGCTCTGAGCATCCACAGTAGTCTGTGTTGCCTCAATCATGAAGTATTGGTACTAGATTCTAAGCTTTTGGTTTAAATGCCTTTGTTTTTGTAGGACTAGTGTCAAGCTGTGACTTCTACATGGCATGTATTTAATATTATTATTATTTGTGATCCTGAAGACAAAGGTGCTTACAAAGAAAGGTATGTTGAGTAATGGATGTAATTTTCTAAGGATATTGTAAAGAAAATATTCATTGAATATATCCATTTGCTATGGCATAGATCTAAAATGTCCACCAAAAAGTCTCATGTGTTCAGAGGTGGGGCTTTAGGAAGGTGATTGGATCATGAGGATTTAATACTCATCAGTGGGTTAATCTCTTGATGACTTTATAGCTGAACATGCTGTTAGGAGGTGGGGCCTGGTTGGAAGAAGTGGATCACAGGGAGCATGACCTGGAAGGGTGTATTCTTGTCCCTGGTTCCTCACTTCTCCCTGTGTTTCCTAGCTGCCATGGAGTGAGCAGTTTTCTTTCCTCTGCCAGGCCCTTCCACTATGCCATTTCTGCCTGGGAGCCAGGCAACCATGGGCTGAACCCTCTGAAACCATAAACCAAAATAAACTTTCCCTTCTTTAAGTTGCAGATGTTGGACATTATGTCCAAGCAAATAGACTGTGACTAACACAATATTATAAAGTCAAATATATTTTTAAAAATTCTGTAACTTTAAAGACACATGGCAACAGATTGCTTGTCCAGTAGCTCTTATAAGGTGACTTTTAAAGTCCTCCCATAAAGAGGTAAAATCCATATTTCCTACTCTCAAATCTAGATGCAGAAGTGATGCTATGTGACAGTTCTCCCTGGTTTTCTTGAGGTACTTGGGATCATCTGTTATTCTACAAGAAAGCTAAGTAATCTGTAACAAGAACAGTGTAAAGAGGAGTCAGGTACCTGGCCTACATTCCTGGCTGAAATCCCAGTTGATAGCTAGCATCAACATGTCAGCCATATAAGTGAGCCATTTAAAAAGTAGATCCTTCATCTCAGCACTCAGGAGACTCAGGCTCAGGAACATTAGATAGGACTCCAACAGGTCCATGCCTATTGCTCTGCAGGTGTATTCAATAGGGTACGAACCTTGCAACCTAGAACTGTCTGAAAAGAAGGTAGTCTTCATTGTCAGGTGTATTAAGGAATAAGCACCACCTTAAGTTTTCCTCCATCATCTTTCTGGGCAAAATAGGAATAACTAAAAAAGTTTGGAAGTAGGTGTTGCTTTGTTCATTCTCCACAAAAAGTAAAATCTAGGTAAGTTGATTGCATACAACAATATCAAAACGAGGAACAACTTGCCTGTTGCTCATGGATTCATTTACATAATGCCTCTGAAGAGTTGACCCCTCCTTGATGTAACTCAGGAAAGCCCTAGATTAATCACACCTTCACATAGTATCGAGTTCATTAGGTAGGTAGTCCAGCATTAGAAACAGGGAGCGATGTTCATATGTGCAAAAAGCACAGGTATGAAATGCAATTTCATGTTGATTTTTTTGAAGAGTTTGAGGCCTGGGATGAGACTGGAGAGAGAGGCAAAGGCTGGGCATTGGAGAGGTTTGCTGTTCAAAGGATTTAGGATATGGGAGAGAGTCCTCCCTAGAAATAACCCACTCATAGAACATCCAGGATCTTGTTCCAATTTAGAAAGACCCAAGGCTATGCAGAGAATAGGTTATGGTCTACAACAAGCCTGGTGGGGGCTCAGTATTTCAAATTTCTGTTTTCGTAGGAAGAACACACGGACTCTGAGGAGGATGTTTGTATTATAATGCAGTCCAGGTCTGAGAATTCTTCACTCAGGGATCCCACGATAAGCAAGGATCAAGTCTTCATTATCTTGACGTATCTTATTACAGATAAGGCTCCTTCATACTGACATTGCCTCTTAGCTCTAGCCTGAGAATCACTGGTACTTGCCCTAGGTAATAATAGGAAGAGAAGAGAACAAAAAGTTTCTGTGGAACCACATTAATCACTAAGGATAGGGCATATGGAATGAGAAGTAGGTTAAATTTATAAGTATGGCTGAAATCCCAAAAATACTTCACTCTAATTTTGCCCTCCCAACCCTTGGGTGAAAATGACTCAGCTAAGGGAAAACTCAAGAGAAACACTGAAGCAGTCTGGTTTATTACAGAGAAGGAGATCCATGGCCGATATTAGAGAGAAAATATTTCAAGAGGGTTCTGAGATTTTCTGATTTTTTAAATTGTTTTTCAAAGCTCTCTTATTATTGATAATTTTTATGGGAAGTTGATACATATACATACCACATTTTATTTCTTTCTACATCCCCTTTCCATCTCTCCTCCTTATGACTATTATTTAGCTTTCTAATTTCTCTACCACAATAAGTTTTCTCTCTTCTTCAGAAAATCTATCCCTGTGTTCATTTTGCCAGTGTGCTTTTATTTTAAAAGCTTATGCAGGAACAAGGAAGCAGGATTTAGTTGTAGTAATTTACTGGTCACTGGCTATTGGAAGACAATATCAATAAGCTATGTCTTTACAATCATCAATCTCTGGTCCTAAAGTCATCTTGAAGACCTAGTGCCTCTGACTTGATTCTTCCCTACAATTCTGAGCAGTAATCACCTTGCCTCTGAGCACATGTAACATGTGGATCTCATTGTCTTTTTGGGCAGCCCTCTGACAGAACTGCTTCTTGTAATTCCACTTTTACCTTTTTTTTTTTTTGGAGGGAAGAGGGGGTGTCAGGGATCATACTCGGGGCCCTGGGCTTGCTAGGCAAGTGCTCTACCACTTGAGTAAATCCCCAAACCCACCTTTTTCTCATAGTAGAGTAGGGGAACAAACATTGAGGCTAAAACCACAGCACACAACCTTTGTAGCAGGAGCTAGAATCAGTACCACATTTTGCAACAATCACTTTGATTGAACTTCCTGACTTGGGCGAATGGGTTGCTCTGTCCCCTCTTTGCCTCAGCTTTTCTTTCGCTGTAAGACTTACTCTTTTTTTAATACCTACTCTTGCAATATGAAAAATATGCAGAATCTGGCCTTTACCAACAGCAGCATCAAGGCCACTTGTTCACTCAGTTCATGGCTTGGTTGGTGTCTTGGGGTCCTGGCTGACAGATGGTGAGAAAAGTTTCCTGGGATTGTAGCTCTGGCATGACCATCAATGAGGGAATTTTGAAAAACTTTCTAAATGTTTAAGGAGACTTTAAAAACTTACTCTGTCCCAGCCTCCTAATGCTTTACTTAAAAATCTAACTGAGGACTTAAATTATAGAATGATAATTACGTGTTTTGCAAGTTTCTTGTCCACAATTTATCATCCTAGCATGAAGTGACAAGTTATTGGTGAGCCCTAAAACTCACCAGGGAAATTTTTAGAAAATATTGCTCTTCATGCTTCAGCCAAGACACTTAAGCCATTTGCTACATGGAGCACCATACACATTACTATCCTGGACTTCAGACTAAGGCCTGAGTTTTCACGAATTGAATTTTGGAGGAAACTTATTTTTTTTCTGGTATAATTGCGCAGCTTTGGGAATATCCAACTTTGTGTCTTCTGGCAACATGAGATTCCCAGAATCTTCCACAAGTACTGTTTGGAGTTTTGGGACTTAATTTTTTCTAATAAGGTGACTATCCAGACTATCTTAAAATAACAGATTGGTCACAATCCAAGATGAAGTTTTGAAGTATTGCCTCCCTTTGTGCCTCTCTTCCTCTTCCTCTAGAATGAGTGAATAGGTGGGTGGATGCGTATAGTAAAAGTTGGGAAGAGAAGATAGGCTAGGTGGATGGAATTGTTTCTGAGTGTGGTTGAGTCTCACATGTTTCATGGTTTTCATGTACCTACCCATCTAGCCTT